>JAPIVC010000279.1:0-274634 GCA_030586385.1 Camponotus fellah | reverse complement strand
AAGATAATCAAGAAATACACATTAAAGATATTTTAAGGTTTATGTAAAATTGAGAAATTATTCCAAGCCTCATAACTCGGAAAATACTCAATAAAAAAAAACTTTATTATATGTTTTGAAAGCTCTTGAGGCAAGCTACAGAATAATGTAAAAGTATATAGAATGTCCCATTTTAAAAATTGAAGGTGACGTTTGACCTTCAAACGACTTTTTCAAGGTCAAACCAATGACACCATCTTATGGTCCCCTTCAAGCCATACAACTTTTGTCTGAAACATTTCTTTCTAAAGTGCATAGTTTATGAAATATTCGACCGGTCCGGGACTTTTTGAACATCCTGTATAGTAATTATTTCAATTTATATGAATAGGTATATACGATTAATTAAACGCTTTACATCTATATTCTATAATTTTAAATTTTAATCACAGATCTTTCAATAAACATATGGATCTAAGCAAATAAATATAAATTTATGTAAAAAAAGTTTGATTGCATGTTGGTTAAAGAATTAAAAGTCTCTATCGGTTATACTTTTTTCATTCAATTTTTGTGTATTTATAGCTATTCTTTTTCTCTTTGCAATCACAAGTAAATTAAAGGATTATTCTAGCAAAAAGAAACTACGATTTTAAACTGCTAAAATATAAATAAATAACATACCATAAATGATTTTAGCTAGGTGTTTGAGTAACAAATCATCGTATTCCTTTTTATGATTATGCTAATGTCTCACAAAGCCGATTAGGATCATTCAGGAAAGGAATGATGGTTAGTCTTTCTGTTATCTTGTTGAAATGTTCAAAGTGCTGGAAATCAGGCGATATCTAAGCATTTTCGCAATATCAAAGATCTGTTTCCTATAAAAAACAAAAAGAGATGAAAATTTCACATCGAGCACAGCAACTGCATTTGTTTCCAAAAAGAAATCCAATTAAAGAAAAGAACTTCTATATCCATCGTGCATGTTGAAAAAAAATTATATTTCTTTATAAGATGAGATATTTCTTTATAACATTATCTAAAAATTTAAAAACAGATATAATTTTGACACGATGCCAGTCTGCTCGTATCACGAATCTTTTTCCAAGATTATGTTTATACAAACAATTAATTAGAAATGCGTGACATTTTACGCGCGTCTGTGACATATAAAACTCGAGATTCCACTTTTTATTGTGTACAAAATTTGTTGCGAAAACATGTATATACAATTATACGATGATTACAATCGATCACAATTCTGGTCTGTTTATATTACATGTATTTTTCTACACGTGTCAAGTGCAAAGAAAGGGCAAAAAGTATATTCGACAAAAACAAGTCACATGCTTTGTGGAGGATGTTTAATCGATAATTAATTCTTCCTCCAAAGGATCCTTCAAATAAATAAATGTCCGAGTAAAAATGCATTACGACACAAGATATATTACGCTACTCTAATTTATTCTGTTCGACAACTTGGTTTAACTTGATATTGCTAAATGTCGCTAAACAATAGCAAAGAAACGACTCGATAGCAAACACAGTCTAAAAACAAATCAAAGTTCAAAGAAACATATTCACTATTCTATTTTTATTGCTTTTAGTGATTTGGAAATAATTATTGCATTACAAGAGATGCTAATCATATTCTCGAAATTATTTAGTCATTGACGTAATTCTGCTTATTGTTATAATTGTTATGAAAGAAAACAAGCATTCTTATTTGCAATGATATGAATAATCTTAAGTAAATATTTATAGCTGGTAGGTGTTTTACAATTGCAGGTGTTTATGCATTATATATAATAATATGCATTTGTAGAGCTCTTGTTAAACTTCGTTGTATTCACTTCCGAAGGAGAATAAGAAATTTAAATTAATTTAAAATAACGAACAAAAATATATAAATTATAATGCCCTCTGTGCATTGTCTGCCGCATAATCAGCGTACAACGGTCGGTAAAATAAAAAATTTACAATCATCATTATCGACATAATTATCGATTGCCAGAGAAATTTTTATGGTAATTATCGATTTTGTTACAATTTATAATTATATAAATATTATTTATATAATTATAAATTGTAACAAAATCGATGAAATTATATAATGAATTAAATAATGAATTATATAATGAATTAGATAAAATATTATTTATATAATTTATACTATATTAATATTACTATATTATTATTAATATTAATTATATATACAGGATGTTCCGCAACTACCGCTCCATATTTTAAAGGTAGATTCTCTGGCCAAATTAAAAACGATTTTTCCTCAGCGAAAATGTCGAAAAAGATCATTATTTTTTGTATATTCCCAATTTTTGTCATGATGTATCTTTCTAACTAAGCCTTAAATTAAAATTCTATTAAAGTAAACTCTACCTAAAATTAACTAAAGAATGTGACTTTATTAATATTTTATATATAAGGCTCATAAGGCTTAGTTTGCGAAAAACCCTTTATTTTCAATCATTTATAACTCGAAAACTATTAGTGCCTCGACATTTTTGCTGAGGAAAAATCGTTTTTAAATTGGCCAGAGAATCTTTAAAATATGGAGCAGTAGTTGCGGGACACCCTGTATAATAAAAAAATTAGACAATTCAATATCTTACAAGTTATAAAATATCTATTAATGAGAGACAATTCAATATCTATTACAAGTTTTGATATGAAATGCGAAAAACATAAATGAAGATTATTGTGTTCGTTTCCAAAATTTTAAATAATTTCATGAAAATTAAATTATAAATTCTTGACATAAATTCTTGACGTAAATTTATTGCGCTTATTATTATACACACACATGTATATACACAATCTCATTCTTTTAATATTCATCCGTATATAAATATAATCCGCATATAAATATAATATGTGTAAGAATATATACATACATGTACAAAATACATATGTATATACGTTTATGTAACCACATATATATTATATTGTATTCGATATATTTATATACGGATAAATATTAAAAAAATGAGACTGCATGGTGCAACAATGTATGCGCAACAATAAACGTAATAAATTTACACGTCAAGAATTTATAATTTAACTTGATGGAATTATTTAAAATATATAAGAAACGACTAGAATATTGAGTATTTATTTATGTTTATTATATTTCATATTTTTCATAAATATATACGCATATATATACCCAGATAGCACAGAGAATTTAAAAAGAATTCACTTTTATGTCACAAGATCTGAGTTCATTTTCAGATGCAAAAAGAATTCTTTTACGTAAAAGAATTCTTTTCGCATCTAAAAATGAACTCAGATCTTGTGACATAAAAATGAATTCTTTTTAAATTCTCTGTGCTATCTGGGTATTTAATTATTTATCTATATACATAAAATATATGTAATATTTTAGAGAGTACGTATTACAGATTAAAAGAATGAAATTTTGAGTGTATAATAATGAGCAACAAATTTACATATAAAAAATTTGGATTAAATTTTACTCTATAATATATTGTTAGAATCATTTAAAATATTGAAAAAAAATATAATATATTTTCTCCGTTGATATAAAATATATACAATTGTTTCTGTTTTCTAACAAAAGATTTCTGGTTTTCCGAAAAAAACTTAATTAATATTATCGCAAAAATAATACCCCGAGTGTAAATAACAATTATATGTATAATACTTTCATAATATAATTTTTATCACAATTTTATACATTCCTTCTCTCGAGTTTACATATTTCTTTTAACATCAATACAAGAGAAAAATTTTTTTAAATATTAATACAGGAGAAAAATTATGTCATGCATTTGACCTGCATTCACGTGTTCGTCGTTTTCCACGTGAACACGATAATCCGGGCACGTGATGCACTTGAGTGAACCAATTAGAGGCTTTAATCCAACCTACGTTGTTGGTTAAATTGGATTAAAGCAATGTCAAAGCGTCGCTTTTAAGGTCACAAATCCATATGTCGCGATGCCATTCGTTATCGGGACGTTCGTCGCGAAGGATGGATTTTACACACATAAGATTACATCAAATACTTTCCTCGATTTTGAGGCCACTTGTATCGGAATCGGCGATTGATCATAACGTTATTGTAGATGAGGAGGAAGAAAGCGTGTAACCGAAATACATACTTTTTTACATGAAAATTAAATATATAAAAATTAAAAATTGTGTGTGCGTATCTTTCGTAATACCATATAAATTTTAAAATAAAGTCCGACTTTAATTAGTCTATGTAATTAACAATTACTGTAGCTTCTTTCTGCAAGTGAATAAAAACTGATGTTACATATATAGAATAAAAGAAGTGATTAAATATTAAGATATGTGACTGTGAAAGTAAAAGTTTGATGTTAAATCAAAATAAATGTTAAATTTGGAAGAATAAAATTAATATATACTCTCTAAAAATGAATCAGTGCTGTACTTATACCTGCTTGTAATCAATGAGTATTTACTGTTTTTCAGTGATAATATACTGATTCACTATTAAAGAGTACAATTTGAATAATTTCCATTAACTATACAAATTTAATCTGTCCTACAAAAGAAGAAATTTCAAAAATGGAGTATGTTAATAATGTTATAACATCACTCGATGGATCATCATCTCATACATCAAACGTGTTGGATAATTTTGAGCATATAAAGCATGGAAAATTATTGCAAACTAAACTTCACGTAAGCCTTTGAAAACTATTAGAAACGTGACAAAATTATCAGAAATAAGTAAATTTAAATAAATAAAAAAAACTTAAACTAATAAAAAAATTATGTAAAATTAATTTGTGTCTGTTAATATTACTTCATTTCATAGCATGATGAACAAGAAAATGATGTAGCGGATGATGACACGACAGGCGATCATGATACATATTATTATCCCAATTGCGATTCTTCGGTGTGGATGAGAAGCTGCCAAGAGGAAGTGATCGAGCCCCTTCGATCGAGCGAAATCACCGGCAGCATCCCCGAGTGGTTGACGGGCACCTTGTTGCGGAATGGTCCGGGTAATCTGAAAGTGGGCGAATACCATTATCAGCATCTGTTCGACAGTTCAGCCTTATTGCATAAGTACGCTTTATCTTAAACTATAACATAATAAGGACTGGATGGATGACGACATTAATTGATACACGAATAATTTCACAGATTTCATATCGCGAACGGAAATGTCACCTATCAACGACGGTTCGTCCAAACTGAAATATATAAAAGAAATATGGCCGCACAGAGGATAGTTATTAACGAGTTCGGTACTTGTGCGACGCCGGATCCTTGTCAAAGTATTTTTCAAAGGTGAAAGAAAAAAAGAAAAAGAAAGAAAAAAGTAAAATTAACTGATTAACACATAGATATCAGACAATTAATCTGGACAAAATTATTATTTGATTTCTCGCTGTGCTTATATAAATTATGTATTTTTTCTTTTATTATAAAATTTTTCTTTTAAAGTATCTTCTTTCTTCTCTCTGATTTTCAGGGTAGCTGCTGTATTCAAATCAAATGAGGTGACGGACAATTCCATGATCTCGGTGTATCCCATCGGTGATGAATATTACACGTTCACGGAAACACCAGTGATACACAGAATTGATCCGAAGACTTTAGAAACAACGGGCAAAGTAAAAATATTTATTAATTTCATAAATATAATTTATATTAATTTTATTATTATTAGAAGAATATTATTTATTTCTTAATAAAATAAAATAAAATAAAATAAAATAAAATAAATTATAGTTTAATAAAAAATAAATTTTTTTTTCATAAATATATTTTTTTTATTCACAGGTAAATATATCGAAATATATTAATATTGTAAACCATACTGCACATCCTCATATTACGGCCGATGGAATTTATAATGTAGGACTGAGTGTAACTCCATTTGGACCTCGATACATTGTCGTATGCTTCTATCCTAATCGCGTCAGTACTGGTAAGATATTTTTTTTTGTATAACTAAGTGGAGGTCACTCTATTTCTGGACGAAAAAGATTTGTAGAGTGCACTGCAGTCGAAATCAGTAATCGCGAAAAATTAATTTCTTATTAAGGAAAGAATTTTATAAATTTAATTGCTTTCCTTAAATTCTTAGAAAAAGAGACAGTCTGAAGAGAAATATTATTGTTGAGTCAAAAATTTAAATCCTATAATTTGAACAATTTTCTAGACGATTCCGGAGAGGAGAGAGAATTCTCCATGTTCGATCAAGCAACAATCGTGGGTAGTGTACCAAGCAGATGGCTATTGAATCCATCGTACATGCACACTTTTGGCATCACCGATAATTACTTTATTATTGTGGAACAGCCATTGGCTATCTCCTTCATCAGAATGATGTTCACTCACTTAAAAAAAGAACCGATACTAAATGGTTTCAAATGGCACGAGAATGAAAGCGTATGTTTTCATATTGATAAAAAATTGTAATTAATTATATTATTAAGAAAAGAAAATTTTAATATATTTAATTTTGATTATTAGACGCTTATTTATATTATCTCGAGAGAAACGGGTCAACTAGTGAGAACTTTCGTCGCAGAGACATTTTTTTATCTTCACACAATCAATCAGTTCGAAACCCGCGATGGGGAATACATCGTGCTCGACATATGCTGTTATCGGGATCCGAAAATGTTGGAGTATATGTATATTGATGCGATGAAGGTAGGCATTTACATATTTCCTGTCAGGAAAACGTTTTTCACGTAACACTAATAAATTTAATTTTCAAATCATTCTTTTCTACCAATAAATTATGATTAGAACATGCACGGAGACGCCGATTTCGGCAGATTGTTTCGCGCCAGGCCGCTGCGTTTCATACTTCCAATGAGAGAAGTGCATTCTGACACAACATCTGACCACAATCTCATTACAATTAAAACGGTGCATCAGAGCTTACAATTATTCCAGGATATAAGTAATATTGATCATGACACAAATCTCGTTGATGATGCAGACAACATCGAGAATAGTGACAAATCCAGATACTGGCGAGATGAGCACAGAAGTGCTCTACGAAAGAAGCCAGTTGCTCACCTTCTTCTCGATGGCAAGATCTTTGTGAAGCCGGAACTTCTTTGCGACGTAGGTTGCGAAACTCCGCGAATTAATGCGGATTTTCATCTTGGTAAAGAGTACCGGTACTTTTACGCGATCTCCTGTGACATGGACATGGACAATCCTGGAACGGTTAGTATATTCCTCGAATTTCTAAAGTATATTATGTTTTAATTTCTTTTATAATTAAAACACGACGAGAGAGATGTGCGAACTACTTTTATTTGCTATAAAAATTAATTTGACTTGTAGCTGATAAAGGTCGATACTTTCCAAAAGACCAAGAAAATGTGGCAAGAAAAGGGTGTTTATCCAAGTGAACCAATTTTCGTGCCGAATCCGAACGGAAAGGTATTATTTATGAGCTTTCTTTGTACGGAAAAAATAAAAATAGTTCCATTATTTTATTCTCTCTTGCTTTCTCTATCTAGAACGAGGATGACGGTGTGGTTGTAAGCTCTATGGTATGGGCGGAAAAGGAGACTCGCGTCGGTCTATTAATCTTGGATGCTGTGACATTTACGGAAATCGCAAGAGCTACTTTTGATACACCTGGACCAGTGCCTAAATGTTTGCACGGTTGGTTCAGTCTGGACAAGTAATCGAATATAAAAAAAAATCATCAATTAAACATATAGAATGTTGTTTAATTAAAAGATTTTGGAAATGATCAAATTTTGTATCATTATCAAAGTATTAAAAGTCGTGACAAATTGTTTTTATTTTTGCTTGTAAATGTGATTATCTTTCCGAGAATAAGATATGTATATAAAATGAGTATCAAATATAATCTATATGTATGTGAAAAAAATTAATATGTAACTTGAAATAAAACAAAGGCCTCATCAAATTTATATCGAATCTTATCCTAATGTTATATTATATCTATTATATCTACCGAGAATTATGTAATAATATCATATACATTTTGAAAGAACTTCTTCTATGGTGATTTTTAATATTTAGAAAAGTGGTATCTAATATATATACAATATTATTGAATATGTTTTTAATAAATTATTTAATGATTTCTCATAATGCGTATAGTGTATTTACAATGGCAGACAGTGTCACGTATAACGCGATGATACGACGTAATGTACAATTTAATGAAGTGAGAAATTTGTCCAATGGAATGTAAAACACATGCATTAAATATTGTCAAAATCAAATCTAATTATAATAGTAAGAAAAATCGATAAAATAACACATTATCTCTATTATGCTATATAAAATTACTAGAATGATAACTTTGCGACATACATAATATTTATCTATGTTCTAATTGTCTAATAACGAATTATGAGACAAATTCATTCTAATATGCATGAAATGCTGAAACTTGAAATAGAATATAATCTTTAGAATATAATCTCAAAATTCTTTAAAAATTTGTAAGATTATATTCTACAAATTTTCACATTGCTAATTGGATTTTTAATAAAAAGTAAATTACATTAAAATTTACGCGCTTGATTTCCGCAAGTTGAATAATTGTATTCAACAAAAAATAAATGTAAGTTAAA
The DNA here is from genome assembly GCA_030586385.1 of Camponotus fellah. NCBI lineage: Eukaryota > Metazoa > Arthropoda > Insecta > Hymenoptera > Formicidae > Camponotus > Camponotus fellah. The sequence continues at coordinate 266,046 of JAPIVC010000279.1, read as the reverse complement.
AAAATTAGTCTTACTCTAATAAATCCAATAGATAGTTAAAACATTCTTCTCGATTGTTTCTACATTATGTAAGTATCGCGTACGAATGAAAGATAATTGTGTTGCATTTTCTCACCAAGTTTGCTCTATAACTCAGTGATTTTATCTTCAATAACATTATTTAACAATAACAATTAACAATAATTATCAATTAACAATAACAATTAACATTAATTAGCAATTAACAATAACAATTAACAATTAATAAATAATAGAATGGCACAATCTTGGTCTCGGAAAATTTCTTATAGCTATGGGAGCATTGACATGAAATTCTTGAATAATCTTACATGTAAAATTAACATTGATTTGCAATGTAAATTATGCATTTCATGTCACGGAAGAAAGTGCAATAGTGCGCTGTATTTGGCTTTAAATCATTTTCTTTCAAGACTTTTGCATTTAAAAAAAAAAGAAACTTACCTTATGTAATAGTAGATTTATAATATATTCATAAACATATTCTTAGCTCGAAGTGATAACTAAGAAATAATCTATTAAGTTATCACAAGAGAGAAGCGCTTCGTCATTAAGGTCATCACATATTTTTCTTTAAATATTTCGACATTCATGTGACTAATGAAATGCAGGCAATCTGTCTCGAGTATCGACAAGAATCGGTTCGACCGACAAATTGTCGGTAATTTTTTTATCATTAAAATAATAGTGCCGGGCGTGACTCTGTCACGGTTGTAGTTCGTGAAATGTTACTTTATATTTATGTAGAAGAGATAAACTCAATCTGTTGAAAAAAACCTCGGAGATCACGTTGCTAATCTCCTCTCTGTTGCAAAGCAAAAATAAAAGAGAAAAACTGAAAGTATGTACCTGTATAAAATTAGTCCCGCACTTTTTGAATTTCGTGTTTTTATAAATTGTGTGCTACGTTTGTGCTAATTTGTGCCGCAAACCGCAGCACAATAATTTGAACTATATTCGAGAAAATTAAAAAAATAAAATCTAATAAAAATAAATTTAAAATATTTAATAAAATAAAAAAAATAAAATTTTAATAAAATTTAATAAAATTTTTAGCCCCGTACTTTGTCCCAATCGAGTTCAATTCTTTTTAACAAATTGACATAAGTTTGTGCCGTTAAGCAAACTTTGTTACTTTATTCCGTATAACTAAACAAATTCATAACTTTAAAAACAATAATACTACATAAAGCATTTTGTATAACATTAATTGAATTTATGATTGTATTATATTGTCTTCATAATTAAATAACTATTACATAATATAATTTTTATATCATTTTTGCATAATTTTTATATTTTTTCTTCAAGAATATATATATATATATATATTCTTATTTATATTATATATATATTCTTCTTTTCGAGTTTACATATTTTTTTAATATCAAAACAAAAGAAAAATTTCTTTTAATATTAATACAGTTGAAAAATTACATCATGCATTTGACCTGCATTCACATGTTCCTAGTTTCCTACAATCCGACAAGTAACGCACTTGAACGAGCCAATTAGTAGCTTCAATCATTTTATATTGCTAATTAAATTGCTGATTAAAGCAATGTCAAAGCGATAGCGTTGTTTTTAAAGTCAAATCCGTACGTCATTTGTTATCGGAACGCAAAGGATAGATTTTATATACGAAAGAATATCAAATATTGTACTCGATTTTGAAACCGCTCATATCGAAATGGGCAATCATAACGTTATCGTAGCTGAGGAGGAGAAAGGCGTGTAATCGAAATACGTATTATGTTACATGAAAATTAAATATATAAAATTCTGAAAATAAAAGTTAAATTAAAATAAATATTAAGTTAAATATAGAAGATATAGAAAATATAAAATTATATAATTAATACAATTTTAATTAGTACAATTTGATAATAACTTTTATTAAATACACATTTAATCTGTTGTACGAAAGAAGAGATTTCGAAAATGGAGTGTGTTAATAATCTTATAACACGACTCAATGGATCATTATCTCGAACATCAAACGTGATGGATAATTTTGAGCATACAAAATGTGGAAAATTACTGCAAACTAAATTTCACGTAAGTCTTTGAAAACTATTAGATATATAACAAAATTATTAGAAATAGGTAAACTTATAAAACAATAATGTAAAATTAATTTTTGCCTCTTAATATTACTTCATTTCATGGCATGATGAACAGAAAAATGACGTACCGGTTGATGATACCATATGCGATCATGACACATATTACTATACCAATTACGACTCTTCGGTGTGGATGAGGAACTGCCAAGAGGAAGTGATCGAACCCTTTCAATCGAGCGAAATCACTGGCAGTATCCCCGAGTGGTTGACAGGCACTCTGTTGCGGAATGGTCCGGGTAATCTAAAAGTGGGCGAATATCATTATCAGCATCTATTCGACAGTTCAGCCCTATTGCATAAGTACGCTTTATCTTAAAGATATAGTAGAAACTTTGAATGGATGACGACATTAATTAATATACAAATAAATTTCACAGATTTCATATCGCGAACGGAAATGTCACCTATCAACGACGGTTCGTTCAAACCGAAGTATATAAAAGAAATATGGCTGCACAGAGAATAGTTTTTACCGAGTTCGGTACTTGCGCGACGCCGGATCCTTGTCAAAGTATTTTTCAAAGGTGAAAGAGAAAAAGAAAAAGAAAGAAAAAAGAAAAATTAATTCTGATTAACACATAGATATCAGACAATTAATCTGGACAAAATTATTTTTTGATTTCTCGCAGTGCTTTATATAAATTATATATTTTTTCTCTTATTATAAAATTTTTTCTTTATTGTATCTTCTTTCTTGTCTCTGATTTTTCAGGATAGCCGCTGTATTCAAATCAAATGAGAAGTCGGACAATTCCATGATCTCGGTGTATCCCTTCGGTGATGAATATTACACGTTCACGGAAACACCAGTGATGCACAGAATTGATCCGAAGACTTTAGAAACAACAGGCAAGGTAAAAACATTCAAATGTTTATATTAATTTGATAAATATAATTTATATTAATTTTATTATTATTAGTAGAATATTATTTATTTCTTAATAAAATAAAATAAATTATAGTTTAATAAGAAATAAATTTTTTCTTCATGAATATTTTTTGGAAATGTTTTTTTTTTAAATATTTGTAAATGTTTACTTTACGTCACAAGCTCGAAAAATTTTTATTTTCAGATATGTTGTAGATGATACATTCCTAAATAATACACTGTTTAAATTTTGTGGCATTCTCTCTTCATTCCTGAAATATGCAATTTTGAAGTTTTATATTTACTTGTATTATCTTTTCGTATTTGTATTATCTTCTATTCTTTACTTTTTAAATATGTTTATATTTTTGTGTTTACATTTCCTGAGGTCATCTTTCTGAATAACTTTCAGAAGGTTTTAGCCACTTATTGTTATTTATTAAATAGTTATTAACAAAAAAAGTTTCAAGAATAGAATATAATTTTCATGTAAGTTTAAGAAATATAGGCACACACACATACACATACACGCGGAGGTGCAAGGGAAGGCCTTTGGCCACCCCTCTCGCAGCCATCCCGTCGATAGGGGACGGCATTGCGAAGAGTTCAATCACAATGGATATGTGCTGTAAGTTGTAAAGCGAGATCCACCTTAACTACGACGGGGTAATTGCAGGAGGGGGGGAGGGGAGCTAAAGGCTCCTTCTTGCATTCCACGCGCGCGCGCGTGTGTGTGTACACATATATTTGTGATATTTTTTAATTGTATTAAATTATAATGAATTGTATTAAATTGTATTAAATTCTTAGCGATATGGAAGTTACAACGAGCAAACAAAAAAATATAAACACACAACGAAAATATAATATTAAACCGTATTGAGCAAATATAAACAAAAAATGTAAACATATAAATAGGATATAACGAAAAAATGACATGAAAGTATGAAATTTCAAAATTGCATATCTCAGGAACGGAGAGAGAGCGCCACAAAATTCAAATGGTATATTACTTAAAAATGTATCCTCTACAACATGTGAAAATAAAAATTTTTTGAGCTATGTGACGTAAAGTAAACATTTATCATTTTTTTTTCGTTCACAGGTAAATGTATCGAAATATATTAATATTGTAAATCATACCGCACATCCTCATATTATGCCCGATGGTAGAGTTTATAATGTAGGAATGAGTGTAACTCCATTTGGACCTCGATACAATGTCGTATGCTTCTATCCTAATCGCGTCAGTACTGGTAAGATATTTTTTTGTATAAATAAGTGGAGGTCACTCTATTTCTGGAAAAAAATTTGTAGAGTGTACTGCAGTCGAAATCAGTAATCGCAAAAAATTAATTTTTTATTCGGGAGAGAATTTTATAAATTTAATTGCTCTTCTTAAAAGTTTCTTAGAAAAAGAGACAGACTGAAAAGAAATATTACTGTTGAGTCAAATATTTAAATTTTATTAATTTGAACAATTCTCTAGATGATTCCGGAGAGGAGAAAGAATTGTCCATGTTCGATCAAGCAACAATCGTTGCCAGTGTACCAAGCAGATGGTTGTTGAATCCATCATACATGCACACTTTTGGCATCACCGATAATTACTTCATCATTGTGGAACAACCGTTGGCTATGTCCTTCATCGAAATGATGATCACGAATTTGAAAAGAGAACCGATGATAAATTGTTTTAAATGGCACGAGAATGAAAGCGTATGTTTCATATTCGTAAAAAATTGTAATTAATTATATTATTAACAAAAGAAGATTTAAATATATTTAATTTTGTTTATTAGACGCTTATTCATATTATCTCGAGGAAAACGGGTCAACTGGTGAGAACTTTCGTCGCGGAGACGTTTTTTTATTTTCACATAATCAATCAGTTCGAAACCCGCGATGGAGAATACGTCGTGCTTGACATATGCTGTTATCGGGATCCGAAAATATTGGAATATATGTATATTGATGCGTTGAAAGTAGGTATTTGCATATTTTCTGCCAGGGAAGCATTTTTCACGTAACACTAATAAATTTTTAATTTTTAAATCACTCTCTTCTATTAATGATTTATGATATACATAGAACATCCACGCAGACGTCGATTTCGCCAGATTGACTCGCGCCAGACCGTTGCGTTTCGTACTTCCAATGAGAGAAGTGCATCCTGACACAACATCGGACTGTAATCTCATTACAATTAAAACGGTGCATCAGAGCTTACAGTTATTTCAGGATATAATCAGTATCGATCATAAGACAAACCTCGAGATCATTGACGATGCAAACAACATTGAGAATTCTGACAAATCCAGATACTGGCGAGATGAACATAGTGTTTTACGAAAGAAATCAGTCGCTCATCTTCTCGATGGCAAAATCTTTGTAAAGCCGGAACTTCTTTGCGACGTAGGTTGCGAAATTCCGCGAATAAACGCAGATTTTTATCTTGGTAAGGAGTATCGGTACTTTTATGCGATATCCTCTGATAAGGACATGGACGATCTTGAATCGGTTAGTATATTTCTCGAATTTTTAAAGTATACTGTGTTTTAATCTTTTTTACAATTAAAGCACGAGAGAGATGTGCGAACTATTTTTGGATATAAAATTAATTTGACTTGTAGCTGATAAAGGTCGATACTTTTCAAAAGTCCAAAAAAATGTGGCAGGAAAAGGGTGTTTATCTCAGCGAACCAATTTTCGTGCCGAATCCGAACGGAAAGGTACCATGAGCTTGTCTATGAGCTTTCTTTGTACAAAAAACATAAAAATAGCTCTATTATTTTATTCTTTCTTGTTTTTTCTGTCCAGAACGAGGATGACGGTGTGGTTGTAAGCTCTATATTATGGGCAGAAAAGGAGACTCGCATCGGTCTATTAATCTTGGATGCTGTGACTTTTACGGAAATCGCAAGAATTACTTTCGATACACCTGGACCAGTGCCTCAATGTTTGCACGGTTGGTTCAGTCTGGACAAGTAATCGAATATAAAGAAAATTATCGATTAAACACATAAAATGTTGTTTAATTAAAATCTTCGGAAATAAGCAAATTTTCTATCATTATTAAAGTAGTGGAAGTCGCAACAAATTATTTTGATTTGTATTTGTAAATGTGATTATCTTTTCGAAAGTAAGATAAAATGGATATCAAATATAATTTATATGTATATGAAAAAATTATTGTATCGTAAATTAAAATAAAACGAATTAAGTCTCATCAATTTTGTAGTTAAATCTTATCCTAATGTTATTGTATTACATTTTCCAAAAATCACACAGATACACAGAAAAAAATAAGTGTCAAATCAAAACTTATATACTTAAACCAGCGCGTCCATTGTTCGTATATATACAACAATTTACATACAAAGAATTTAATAACTTTAAATTTCAACAATATTTAACAATAGTCTTATTTCAATATTATAATTGTCACCTCAAGAATATATAATTATTTAATTCTATTTAAAAAAAATTATAATCTTTGATTTAAAAATGTTATTTACTATCTAACATTATTTTTTTCTCATTCAAGAAAATTAAATCTTAAATCATAAGAATATATTTTTCGTAATTGAACTATTCAAAATAACTTTATTCAAGTAAGCAATTATTCAAGCATTATATTTTTCTTTAATTAACGCAATAAAATCTCATTTCAAGATTTCCATGTTGAAACTAAATATATTTTCAAAACAAAAATTCTCTTCCTTTCTGTGTACAATCCGAACAAGTGACACACTTGAACGAGTCAGTTAGAAGCTTTAATCATTCTGTGTTGCTAGTTAAGTTACTGAGTATAGCAAAGCGATAGCGTCGTTTTTAAAGTCAAATGCATGCGTCAGAATGTCATTTGATATCGCGAACGATAAATTTTTCACACAGAAGGAAATTAATCAAATATTATCAAATATTCTCGATTTTAAAGTCGCTCATATCGGAACTGGCGATTGATCATAACGTTAGAGCATAAAAGCAAGAGAAAGGCGTGTAATCGAAATTACATATATTTTGAAAATTAAATATATAAAACTCTAAAAGTAAAAGTTGAATCGAAATAAATATTATATTAAATCCAGAAGATTATAATTAATACAATTTTTATAAGTACAATTTGATAATAATTTTTATTAAATACACAAATTTAATCTGTCGTACGAAAAAAGAGATTTCGAAAATGGAGTGTGTTAATAATCTTATAACACAACTCGATGGATCATTATCTCATACGTCAAACGTGTTGGATAATTTTGAGCATACAAAATGTGGAAAATTACTGCAAACTGAATTTCACGTAAGTCTTCGAAAAAACCATTAGATATGTAACGAAATTATAAGAAATAGGTAAATTTGTAAAAAAATTATGTAAAATTAATTTGTGCCTGTTAATATTACTTCATTTCATAGCATGATGAACAAGCAAATGATGTAGCGGATGATAACACGACAGGCGATCATGACACATACTACTACGCCAGTTGCTACTCTTCGGTGTGGATGAGAAGTTGCCAAGAGGAAGTGATCGAGCCTCTTCCATCGAGCGAAATCACCGGCAACATCCCCGAGTGGTTGACGGGCACCTTGTTGCGGAATGGGCCGGGTAATCTGAAAGTGGGCGAATACCATTATCAGCATCTGTTCGACAGTTCAGCCCTATTGCATAAGTACGCGTTATCTTAAAGTATAACACAGTAAGAACTTTGAATGGATGACGACACCAATTGATATACGAATAAATTTTACAGATTTCATATCGCGAACGGAAATGTCACCTATCAACGACGGTTCGTTCAAACCGAAGTATATAAAAGAAACATGGCCGCACAGAGGATAGTTTTTACTGAGTTCGGTACTTGCGCGACGCCGGATCCTTGTCAAAGTATTTTTCAAAGGTGAAAGAGAAAAAGAAAAAGAAGAAAGAGTAAAACTAACTCTGATTAAAATATAGATATCAGATAATTAATTTGAAGAGAAAATAATTTTTTGATTTCTCGCAATGCTTTACATAATTTATGTATTTTTTCTCTTATTAAAAAATTTTTTCTCTAAAATATCTTCTCTCTTTTCTTTGATTTTTTAGGGTAGCCGCTGTATTCAAATCAGACAATAAGACATGGGACAATTCTATGATCTCGGTGCATCCCTTCGGTGATGAATATTATACGTTCGCGGAAGCACCAGTGATGCACAGAATTGATCCAAAGACTTTAGAAACAATGGATAGGGTAAAAAAAATCAAATGTTTATACTAATTTTATTAATTTCATTATTGTTATTAGAATATTACTTATTTACTAATAAAATAAAATAAAATAAAATTATAGTTTAATAAAAAGTAGTTTAATAAAAATAAATTTTTTTTCATAAGAATTACTTTTTGTTTGTTCACAGGTAAACATATCGAAATATGTTAATATTGTACATCATACCGGACATCCTTATATTATGGCCGATGGTAGAATTTATAATGTAGGACTGAGTGTTACCCCATTTGGACCTCGATACAACGTCATATGCTTTTATCCTAATCGCGTCACTAATGGTAAGATATTTTTTATAAGTAAGTGGAAATCGCAATATTTTTGGAAGAAAAAGATTTATAGAATCAAGTGTCGAAATTAGTGATCGGATAGAAACATAAATTTTTTTATTGGAGAGAACTTTATAAATATAATATTGCTTTCATTAAATTTTTAAAAAAGGAAACAGATTGAAGAGAGATATTATTGTTGAATATCAAATATTTAAATTCTATATTTATTCTTTCTTAATTCAATAATTCTCTAGACGAGTCCGGAAAGGAGAGAACATTGTCCATGTTCGATCAAGCAACAATCGTGGCTAGTGTACCAAGCAGATGGCTGTTAAATCCATCGTACATGCACACTTTTGGCATCACCGACAATTATTTCATCATTGTGGAACAACCGCTGACTATGTCCTTCATCGGAAAGATGATCACTTACTTAAAGAGAGAACCGATGATAAACTTCTTCAAATGGCACGGGAATGAAAGTGTATGATTTCATATTGGTAAAAAATTGTAATTAATTATACTATTAACAAAAGAAGATTTAAATATATTTAATTTTGATTATTAGACGCTTATTCATATTGTCTCGAGGAAAACAGGTCAACTAGTGAGAACTTTCGTCGCGGAGACATTTTTTTATTTTCACATCATCAATCAATTCGAGACCCGCGATGGAGAATACGTCGTGCTTGACATATGCTGTTATCGAGATGCGAAGATGTTGGAGTATATGTATATTGATGCGATGAAGGTAGGCATTTGCATATTTCCTGTTAGGAAAGCGTTTTTCACGTAACACTAATAAATTTAATTTTCATATCACTCTCTTTTACTAATGAATTATGATTAGAACATGCACGGAGACGCCGATTTCGACAAATTGTTTCGCGCCAGGCCGCTGCGTTTCGTACTTCCGATGAAGGAAGTGCATTCTGACACAACATCGGACTACAATCTCATCACACTTAAAACGGTACATCAGAGCTTACAGTTATTCCAGGATATAAGTAGTATTGATCATAACACAAACTTCGAGATCGATGCAGACAACATTGAGAATAGTGACAAATTCAGACACTGGCGAAATGAACACAGTGCTTTACGAAAGAAACCAATCGCTCACCTTCTCGATGGCAAGATTTTTGTAAAGCCGGAACTTCTTTGCGACGTATGTTGCGAAATTCCACGAATAAATACGGATTTCCATCTTGGTAAGGAATACCGGTACTTTTACGCGATCTCCTGTGATAAGGACATGGACACTCTTGGAACGGTTAGTATACTCAGTTCTAAAAAAATCGATACACTTAAAATTTGGAAAAAAATCACCAAATTTTAAATGACAATAACTTTATAAATAATAAAGTTAGAAAAGTCTATTAAAAAATGAAAATAAAGCTTTAAATCTCTACTTTGAAACAAGGTACTCCGAAATGTTGCGAGATAACATTTTTAAAAATGACGGATGACGAAACGAAATCATGAAAAATTGAAAAATAATTGTTTGAGATTGCTATGACATGTGATGAGAATCAACAAAAGCATATGATAGTACAGAGATTCCTTTTTAAAATGCTTTTTTGTTTATCTCAATACGATGATTTTTCACCGAATTATATACATTTGAAGAAAAAAGCGGCTTTTTACTTCAAATTTGTATAACTCAGTGAAAAATCATCGTTTCAAGATTAACAAAAAAACATTTTAAAAAGAAATCTCTGTACTATCATATACTTTCGACCTTGTTGACCTGCGACATTTGATTTTCGCCACGTGTCATGGCAAACTCAAACAATTATTTTTCAATTTTGCATGTTCTCGTTTCGTCATTCGTCATTTTTAAATATATTATCTCGCAACATTTCGGAGAAGCTAGTTTGAAAATAGAGATTTTAAGCTTTATTTTCATTTTTTTATAGACTTTTCTATCTTCATTATTTACAAAGTTATTGTCATTTGAAATTTGGTGATTTTTTTCCAAATTTCAAGTGTACCGCATTTTTTGGAACTTTGAATATATATTCCATTTTTTGGAACTTTGCATGTATATTCCACGAATTCCTCGAAATTATACTATATTTTAATCTCTTTAACTATTAAAGCACGACGAGAGAGATATACGAACTATTTTTATTCGGTATAAGTAAAACTAATTTGATAAACTTATAGCTGATAAAGGTCGATACTTTCCAAAAGACCAAGAAAATGTGGCAAGAAAAGGGTGTTTATCCAAGCGAACCAATTTTCGTGCCGAATCCGAACGGAAAGGTATGTCTATAGCTTTCTTTGTATATCTATGAGCTTTCTTTGAAACTGAAAAAATAAAAATAGTTCCATTATTTTATTCTCTCTTGCTTTCTCTATCCAGAACGAAGATGACGGTGTGATTGTAAGCTCTATAATATGGACAGAAAAGGAGAATCGCGTCGGTCTATTAATCTTGGATGCTGTGACATTTATGGAAATCGCAAGAGTTATTTTTGATACTCCTGGACCAGTGCCTAGATGTCTACACGGTTGGTTCAGTCTGGAAAAATAATATAAAGAAAATCATTAATTAAACACATAGAATGTTGTTTAATTAAACAACTCCGAAAATATTCAAATTTTCTATCATTATTAAAATATTGAAAGTTGTTACAAATTGTTTTTATTTGTGCTTGTAAATGTGATTATCTTTCCGAGAATAAGATATGTATATAAAATGAGTATCAAATATAATCTATATGTATGTGAAAAAAATTAATATGTAACTTGAAATAAAACAAAGGCCTCATCAAATTTATAGTCGAATCTTATTCTAATATTATTTTATATTTTATACGCCGACATTTATGTAATAATATCGTATATATTTTGAAACAACTTCTTTTTTGGTGATTTCTAATATTTAGAAAATATATGGTATCTAATATATATACAATATTATTGAATATGTTTTTAATAAATTATTTAATGTTTTTTCATGATGCGTATAGTGTATTTACAACGGAAAACAGTCATCGCGTATAACGCGAAGATGCGAAATAATGTACAATCTAATAATATAAAAAATTTGTCCAATGGAATGTAAAACATGCATTAAATATCGCCAAAATTTGATTAATTGAATCTAATAGTAACAAATATCAGTAAAATGACACATTGCTTCTATTATGCAAAATTACAAGAATGATAACTTTGCGACATACATAATATTTATCTAATGTCTTATCTGTTTTAATTGTCTATTCTAAATGTTAAAAAATATATTTAAATATATTACTAATATATTTAAATATATTACTAAATATATTTACTAAATATATTTTCGAAACAAAAATGTCTTCTTTTTCTGTGTACAATTCGGATAAATGACGCACTTGAACGCGCCAGGTAGAAGCTTTAATCATTCTATATTGCTAATTAAGTTACTGATTAAAACAAAGCGATAGCGTCGTTTTTAAAGTCAAATCCGTGCATCAGAATGTAACTTGACATGGCAAAGGATAGACTTTTCACACAGAAGACTATCAAATATTCTTCTCTATTTTGAAGTCGAAATATCGGAATTGGCGATTGATCAAACGTTAGAGTGTAAATGAGTAGAAGAAAGACATGTAATCGAAATACATATTTTTTACACATGAAAATTTGGCAACAAATTTCTTCAATTGAAGGATTATTACACTTATCCACTTTCTTCTTCAACATTAGGTATATTAAAAGTTTCAAATCTGGACGATGTGAAACATGTCATTTCTGTAGAAGCCAAATGTTAATGCCCGATGATTGAAAACTATCGAGGCAGGTGGTAGTAGATCTGAATCGCAATCGCCGTCAATTTCATTGAACTCGCAATCTGTTGAAGAGTTATCACATAGTAGTGAAATGTCAAATGACATTCAGCCTCCTTTGCTTCAGTCTCTATCAAATAAAACTTAAAAAGACTTAAACTCAATGTCATCTTTCCACAAATGATTATATATACCAGACACCACCAACAGAATTCAATGAAATCGCTATTGAAGATAGAAGTAAAATAGATATTAAGTCTGATGATCCATCACAGATTGCTTTGACATAAAAAATGACTAAATGACTATCTCTATATTTATAAGAAATCATTTTTTAAACTCATTTGCGGAAATTATTTCACATCAAAAGACTTTGATAAGAAGTATCTGTGCTTTTTTTGTCAATGTTTCTTGTTGATTATTTAATAATGATCTAATTATTATACAAATCTGAATGAATTCTTGACGAAATTGAGCCAAAAAATAGACAACATGTGCGAAACGTGATACGATACTTATAAATCAATTTAAAATAAACAAAATTTTACTACTAGAAGAACAAATTCTTTCTAAATCTTCAAACATCTTGCACTTCCTCTAGATAATATGGAACAAGTCAAAATGTTTGAGAAGTTTATCAAATGACGTACAACTTGCAAACACAGTAAGTAATAGTTTACGAAATAAAAATTGAAAGTCTACGAGACCATGGTGCAAGGTATTAGAGTGTAAAAAATAAAAGTAATAATAAAAGACTCTAAGTAAGAGGCATAATATATTAATAATCAGTTAGATATAAAATATATACGTACGTTTCGATCTATTTAAGATCCTTTTCAATGCTCAAGAAGTTATTAGAATATAAACAAAATTAAATTTAAATAATAAACAAAGCGTGATTACACAAGAACAGGTGCGATAGGAGACAACATAAACATTATGTAAAATAATATTTTATATTGTTAATATTTTATATTTATATTAAGTAATATTTTATATTGTTTTATATGTTTTATATATAATTATTATATATAATTATATATAATTATATATAATTATTTTATATGTTTATAATGATAAATATTTAGTTTAATAAAGTTATCTCTGATAATTTTGAATTTTATTTTAAAAACTGTGAGACATTAGATCAAAATCATAGAAGATAATACCATTGAATTGAATATTTATCTGTTTTTTATTTTTTTCATTCAAAAATTGTTAGTAGAGCAATGTAAATCTTATTATTAAATTATTTAATTTTTTACTTGATATTGTGGCAAGTAATAGCCCTTATCTATTTCTGTATCAAATCTTCTTTTATTTCAGTGTTACTAATTAAAGTCTTTTCCTTTGGGAAATGATGAGGCTCCTGCAGTACCCAAACTTATGTCAAACCTCATGACTAATTCTCTTGCTCAGAAGTTCAACTTTGATGATCATGGAGCCAAATTGGCCCTCAAATCTACAAAATTATGGAAATTAATACAAGATTAGTGATTAAGTAACTAATAGGGTTCTGAAGTACATGTGTTTGTGTGTGTGTGTGTGTGTGTGTGTGTGTGTGTGTGTGTGTGTGTGTGTGTGTGTGTGTGTGTATGTATATGCGCATATGTGTGTGCGCGCGTGTATTTATAGTATATATATAACGTGGATTTTTCGAAATTCAGCTGAATGAAAAAGGGAGAGAAAGAGAAAAATTCATCATATCTAGTTGATATTTTTTTTCTGCTACTTTTATTCTTGTTTATAAGGAGCTTTTTTTATTGTGTAATTTTTTATTTGAAAAAAACAGAAAAGCAAAAGCTAATCGGAACTCGCATTGGTAATCACAATTTTTGCCTCTCCAATGTACTGCTTATACACTGCTTATTACCAGCGCGAGTTCTGATTGACTTTCTGCTTTTTTGCTTTCTGCTTTACTGCCAAGGTATCCGTTTTTATAATTCTTTTTTTAAAAATATTGATGTTATGTATAATACGTTTATTAATTTTTCAGGTACATTATTGTTAAAATTTGAAGAAAGTGATTTGAGTGAAGCATTGATCATGACCATGATCTTTCAGATCATGGTTGCGAAATGCCAAAGGAAGAAAAAACTAATTTAAGACAAACCGTTATATAAAAAAATATATTTATCTTATATCATTGAAATAATTATCTATACTTTCTTTTGACATTTTTCAAGAAAATATCAAAATGTGAAAAGAAAATATAGATAATTATTTCAATAACATAAGATTAATATATTTTTTTTTATTTCAATGATATGATTAATATGTTTCTTTTTATTTCAACGATATAAAATTAATATATTTTTTTTATTTTAAAGATAGGACTAATATATTTTTTCTTATTTTAGTAATATAAGATTAATATATTTTTTTTTATTTCGATAACATGATTAATATATTTTTCTTGTATTTCAATGATATGATTAACATATATATTAATATTTATAAGATAAATATTTTGCATTTTTCCTCGTTCCCCCCTCCACTGCGTGTTGCAAGTTATTTACGGAGAAGATCTGGCAGTTTTGCATATGTGCCTATGCAGTCGTTTGAAGCCTTTCCACAGCACAACATCTTGTTTTTACCACACTTCCTTTCTAAAATGTATTACGAATTTTTGCTTTTCCTTCCGTTTTCTATAATTATTTTTTCTTTCTATTTTTTCACATATTCTGATTATTATTGTATACAATTTTTTTTCGCTATTTGCTTGATGTGATACTCTCTGTTTTTTAATTTTTAGATCTTGCATTGTTATTTTGCTTCTTGCTTTGACTACCATCGAAGATTTTGCGGATCTTGTTATCCTTCTCATTTTTCATTTTCATCGCTTGGATTTTGATGGATTTTTGACAGTGGCAGTTTTATGCAAATTTCATTTGTCACGCCTGAGAGGATCTTCCTGATGAGAACGTCATACTACATCATCAAGAATAGAACATGGGTGAGCATCGCATGTCTTATGAAGGCTTTTGGCAAGGAGAGTACTCATTAATCGAGTGTATTGGGATTGCGTTTTTATTGCGTTCATTTTTTTGCATTCTCAACGTTGTCTTATTATATTTTTTGCGGTGACATCTCTTTCGTTAGGCGTTTGAAATGTATTTATTTACCTATCTCCGTTTAACCCTTTCATACCGGGACATATATGTCTCACTTATGAAAAAAATCATAACTTTTAAGCAAATAATCCTATCGATTTTTATCTTGCCTTGTTTTAAAGAAGAAGTTTCAAGTTACATGTAAAAAAATCACGCACTTTGAAATGTAATGTTATAATAAAATATAATTATCTAAACTTTGCAAAAAATTAAACTTTTAGAAAGTGAAGATTAATCGAAAAATCATAGAATTTATGCGCGAAATTATAAACTTAAAGTTTCATTTAAATGTGATTACAACTTTATTCTGATAAATATTATAATATTTTATGTGTAATCAAAATAAGATAACGCGTGCAACGGGCATTCAAGTCTCACGTCAGATGCGCGGCTTACAAAAAAAATATATAATAACGCTACGATTCGAACATGTGTATGTATATTCAGGAAAAAACATAATGTATATTTAAAAAAATAAAGTCTAAGCTCATATTTTAAATATATTGATATTTATGCTTCTCACAGTCGTAATTTTGAATCTGCCATTTTGAATTTAAATCTTGATGGTACATTTGGAATCAAAAACCACCTCCAAACTTCCTCAAAAACCTATAAAATTATCTTCATATAAAACACATTGTTTTTGGAAAAGCCGGAGGTACGAAAGGGTTAAAATTTTTATATTGTTCGACATTGAGAAGTGTCTGGACTAGACCGAAACGTTTGTCGTTGTGTTTGCAATATTATTTGTAATTTCGATGTATAACGTCACAACTTTTATATTATTGCCTGTAATTCTTGTACTTTTGTAATTAAACGTTTTAACGTCCACGTTAGGGTTTAAATCGATATTTATTTTTATTATATATAATTAATACAATTTTTATTAGTACAATTTGATAATAATTTTTAATATTATTATATTTTTTAATATTATCATATTTTTTAATATTATTATATTTTATATATTCGTGTCATGTATTTACCGTTATAGTTTTATTAATTTCTATATTATTTGATGTAATTATCGATGATTAATATATAATTTATTTTTGATAATTTATTTTGATAATTTTTTTTAAAACTAAGCTCTCAATGTCTTTACTCTAATTTAATTTTATCTTTTATAGTGAGCTGATTAATTATAATTATAATAATTTTTGTCAAATACACAAATTTAATCTGTCGTACGAAAGAGAAGATTTAAAAAATGGAGTATGTTAATAATCTTATAACATCACTCGATGGATCATTAGCTCATACATCAAACGTGTTGGATAATTTTGAGCATACAAAATGTGGAAAATTACTGCAAACTGAATTTCACGTAAGTCTTTGAAAACCATTAGATATGTAACAAAATTATCACAAATAAGTTATAAAAAAATGTAAAATTAATTTATCTGTTAATATTACTTCATTTCATAGCATGATAAACAGGAAAATGACGTGCCAGTTGATAACACGACAGACGATCATGATACATATTACTACGCCAATTGCCACCCTTCGATGTGGATGAGAAGCTGTCAAGAGGAGGTGATCGAGCCTCTTCAATCGAACGAAATCACTGGCAACATCCCTGAGTGGTTGACGGGCACCTTGTTGCGGAATGGTCCAGGTAATCTGAAAGTGGGCGAATACCATTATCAGCATCTGTTCGACAGTTCAGCCCTATTGCATAAGTACGTTTTATTTTAAAGTATAACACAATAAAGACTTCGGATGACGACATCAATTAATATACGAATAAATTTTACAGATTTCATATCGCGAACGGAAATGTCACCTATCAACGACGGTTCGTCCAAACGGAAATATATAAAAGAAACATGGCCGCACAGAGAATAGTTTTTACCGAGTTTGGTACTTGCGCGACGCCGGATCCTTGTCAAAGTATTTTTCAAAGGTAAAAGAGAAAAAGAAAAAAAATAAAGCTAATTTTGATTAAAATATAGATCAACAGACAATTAATTTGGAGAGAAAATTATTTTTTGATTTCTCGCAGTGCTTTACATAAATTATGTATCTTTTTTTCTTATTATAAAATTTTTCCTTTAAAATATATTCTCTCTTCTCTCTGATTTTTCAGGGTAGCCGCTGTATTCAAATCAGATGCTAAGATATTGGACAATTCCATGATCTCGATATATCCCTTTGGTGATGAATATTATACATTCACGGAAGCACCAGTGATGCACAGAATTGATCCTAAGAATTTAGAAACAATGGACAGAGTAAAAACACTCAAATTATACTAATTTTATAAATTAATTTTATTATTGTTAGAATATTACTTATTTACTAATAAAATAAAATAAAGTAAAATAAAATATAGTTTAATAAAAGCTAATTTAATAAAAATAAATTTTTTTTCATAAAAAGTATTTCTTTGTTTGTTTGCAGGTAAACATATCGAAATATGTTAATATTGTACATCATACCGCACACCCTCATGTTATGGCCGATGGTACGGTTTATAATGTAGGAATGAGTGTAACGCCGTTTGGACCTAGATACAACGTCATATGCTTTTATCCTAATCGCGTCACTATTGGTAAGATATTTTTTATAAGTAAGTGGAGGTCGCAATATTTCTGGAAGAAAAAGATTTATAGAGTCAATTGTCGAAATTGGTGATCGTGTAGAAACATTAATTTTTTATTGAAAAGAACTTTATAAATTTAATAAAAAAAGAGACAGATTAAAGACAGATATTATTGTTGAATATCAAATATTTAAATTCTATATTTATTCTTTCTCAATTCAATAATTCTCTAGACGATTCCGGAAAGGAGAGAAAATTATCCATGTTCGATCAAGCAACAATCGTAGCTAGTATACCAAGCAAATGGCTGTTGAATCCATCGTACATGCACACTTTTGGCATCACCGACAATTACTTCATCATTGTGGAACAACCACTGGCTATCTCCTTCATCGGAATAATGTTCATTTACTTAAAACAAAAACCAATGATAAATTGTTTAAAATGGCACGAGAATGAAAGTGTATGTTTTCATATTGGTAAAAAAATTGTAATTACATTATTATTAAAAGAAAATTTAAATGTATTTAATTTTGATTATTAGACGCTTATTCATATTATCTCGAGGAAAACGGGTCAACTAGTGAGAACTTTTATCGCGGAGACATTTTTTTATTTTCACATCATCAATCAGTTTGAGACTCGCGATAAGGAATACATCGTGCTCGACCTATGCTGCTATCGGGATCCGAAAATATTGGAGCATATGTATATTGATGCGATGAAGGTAAACATTTGCATATTTCCTGTTAGGAAAGCGTTTTTCACGTAATAACTAATAAATTTAATTTTCAAATCATTCTCTTCTACCAATGAATTATGATTAGAACGGAGACGCTGATTTCGGCAGTTTGTTTCGCGCCAGACCGCTGCGTTTCGTACTTCCGATGAAAGAAGTGCCTTCTGACACAACATCGGACTACAATCTCATTACACTTAAAACGGTGCATCAGAGCTTACAGGATATAATCGATTATAAAAGAAACCTCGAGATCATTGACGATGCAGAGAACATCGAGAAAAGTGACAAATCCAGATACTGCCGAAATGAACACAGTGCTCTACGAAAGAAACCAGTTGCTTGCCTTCTTCCCGATGGCAAGATCTTCGTAAAGCCAGAACTTCTTTGCGACGTAGGTTGCGAAGTTCCGCGAATAAACGCGGATTTCCATCTTGGTAAAGAGTACCGGTACTTTTATGCGATCTCCTGTGACAAGGACATGGACAATCTTGAAACGGTTAGTATATTCCTCGAATTTCTAAAGTATACGTGTTTTAATCTGTTTTACAATTAAAGCACGATAGAGATGTACAAACTATTTTTATTCAATATAAATAAAATTAATTTGACTTGTAGCTGATAAAGGTCGATACTTTCCAAAAGTCCAAGAAAATATGGCAGGAAAAGGGTGTTTATCCGAGCGAACCAATTTTCGTGCCGAATCCGAACGGAAAGGTATTATCTATGAGCTTTCTTTGTACGGAACAAATAAAAATAGTTCCATTATTTTATTCTCTTTTGCTTTCTCTCTCTAGAATGAGGATGACGGTGTGGTTGTAAGCTCTATGGTATGGGCGGAAAAGGAGACTCGCGTCGGTCTGTTAATCTTGGATGCTGTGACATTTACGGAAATCGCAAGAGTTACTTTTGATACACCTGGACCAGTGCCTAGATGTTTGCACGGTTGGTTCAGTCTGGACAAGTAATCGAATATAAAGAAAATTATCAATTAAATACATAGAATGTTGTTTAATTAAAAGACTCCGGAAATGATCAAATTTTCTATCATTATTAAAGTATTGAAAGTGACAAATTGTTTTTATTTGTGCTTGTAAATGTGATTATCTTTCCATCTTTCAGTATGATATGTAAGTAAAATGGATATCATATATAATCTATATGTACGTGAAAAAAGTAATATGTCGTAACTTGAAATAAAATAAAGGCCTCATCAAATTTATATCGAATCTTATCCTAATGTTATATTATATCTACTATATCTACCGAGAATTATGTAATAATATCATATACATTTTGAAAGAACTTCTTCTGTGGTGATTTTTAATATTTAGAAAAGTGGTATCTAATATATATACAATATTATTGAATATGTTTTTAATAAATTATTTAATGTTTTTTCGTGATGTATATAATGTATTTACAACGGAAAACAGTGTCATCGCGTATAACGCAACGATGCGACATAATGTACAATCTAATGAAGTGAAAAATTTGTTCAATGGAATGTAAAACATGTATTAAATATCGCCAAAATCGAATCTAACTATAATAGTAAGAAATATCGATAAAATGACATATTGTCTCTATTATGCAAAATTACTAAAATGATAACTTTGCAACATACATAATATTTATCTAATGTTCTAATGTTCTAATTGTCTAATAACGAATTATGAGAAAAATATTCATTCTGATATACATGAAATGCTGAAACCTGAAATACTTTAGAATATAATCTTAAAATTCCTTGAAAATTTGTAGGATTATATTCTACAAATTTTCACATGCTAATTGGATTTTTACTAAGAAAATTCACGCGCTTGATTTCCGCAAGTTGAATAATTGTATTCTACAAGAATAAATGCAAGTTAAAAAATTACTCTTAGAATAAATCCAATAGGTAGTTAAAACATTCTTCTCGACTGTTATATTACGTAAGTATCGCGTACAAATGAAAGAGAATTATGTTGTTTTTCCTCACCAAGTTTGATCTAACTCAATGATTTTACCTTAAATAACATTAATTAACAATTATATTAATAAATAATAGTCTGGCACAACCATGGTCAAAAAATTTCTAGCTAAGGGAGCATTGGCATAAAATTCCTGAATAATCTTACAAGTAAAATTAACATTCGCAATATAAATTATGCATTTCATGTCTCGAAAGAAAGTGCAGTGTTGCGCTGCATTTGGCACTTTGAATCACTTTCGCTCGGCCGAGACTCTTGCATTTGAAAAAAAAAAAGAAACTTGCCTTACATAACAGTAGATTTGTGATTCACAGCATATTCCTAAACATATATTCTTAGCTTGAATCTTCAATTAAGATTTAACGAGTCCGAATACGACTCGTTATAATTGGTGTTTGACAAAAGGCGCGATTCATTTGTTGTGTTGATTACATTTTAACAAATATTTCGAACATTATTATCGCATTTCAATGAAATGATTGATTTTCTGAATTCTTATATGTCATAGTTGAATATATATGTATGCGCGTATATTATCTTACAATTACTTAGTTAAATATAACGGAAAAATATAAGTTCTCTCTCCATAATATTTCTTTCTGTAATGTAAATTGTTTATCAAGAAATCGAATTTTGAATTTATTCAATAAAAATAATTTACAATTGCGAACATGAACAATGCCCTGCAATCATGTCAGTTAGTCATTATCATTTGATATTATGTTAGAATTAAATAAAATTTTCAGATTTGTCTCCTATTTAATACTATTTCGTACACTCGCATCTTTTCTCGAACTTTCTCGATATTTTGTTCACTTTAGATTTAAGTACGAGAGAGAAGTATTTAAAATTTAATATCGTTATAGGGATATAACTTTAGGTCCATTGCTTTAATCGTATGAATAATCACGACAGAAAAAGAATAAGAATTAATAAGACAGTTTTCGCATTATTCAGGCCACATCGTGAAACGATGTGGCTATCACAAAGTTTTCACTTATCTCGATTCGGTCTCGACTCGATCTCTTTCAAACTTTATCCACTTTCTCGCAATCTACGGATCCTATGGAATTCATCGCATTGATGTTCTTATTACTCTCTGTATCCGTTTCGCTCTTTGCCAGGCTAGAGATCGATTCGGCAATATGCGACTCAGGATGCATTGGTAGAATCCCAGCGTTCGCGTCTTCAATAGACTTTCTCAGCTACAAAATAAAATTTTTATTAATTTTACTAAATCTATTCGCCATTGTTTGTTCGCTATTACTTTGTATAAAGTCGAATGTTTTAGATATCATTTATACATTTAAATAAATCTTTATACATATACCTCCTTCAATGCGACGACGCCGACCAATCTGCCAATAGCCGTTACGTAAGCATGATTCACGCCGACCATGCTGAAGAGACTATGAACTTTCAGCAAAGACGTTCTCTCAACTAACTGAAAGGGGGCCGGATCAATGTGACACCTTGAGAAATCCACCTCTAGTGCCATTTCACTCTCCTCCCATCGTTTTTGATCCTCGGGCGACATGTCTATGACCCTTTCTCGAGGCTAATACACATGAAAAATGTGCAAACATTACTTATTCTTGTCTATAGAAAAAATAATTAGAGAGATATTTGCTTACCAATTGTACTTTCTTCGATGTTGCGGGGCTTGGAGCCAACATAGGTGTATGTGGCGGTACATTGATAACTTCCTGGCTATCGCTGCGCCTGGTACCGTTGCCCAACTCCGGATCGGGATCCACATCCTGCAACGTGGCAGATTTACGGAAGATCGCCTCGAATGCCAAGCGTATCCTGGGATATGAATAATTATTAATATAATTATTATTTGGATAATAATAATATAATTATTATTTGTATATATGTAATATAATTATTATAATTATTAATATAATTAATATAATTATTATTTGGATAATATTAATATTAATTTCTCGCATATAATTTACATATACATATAATTTAAGGACACTAGATTTAAGGACTTTAAAATTTAATTTTGCTAATATATTTATTGAAAAAATAAAATCTTATGAAAGGAAACATATGAAAAGAGCCAAAGTTTCTTATAATATGTCTTAAAAGAAAATAATAAATTAATGTAAATATATAATACCATAAAAAAAATAACTTGCCTGCTTTCCGCGCCTGTAACAGTCGTATAGGGTGTTACAGCCGGACTGACCAACGGACTGAATCCTTTTAAAGTGAAAGAATTCGTCTTCTTCAAGATTGACTTCTTCGGTTGCGAACCAAATATCGGTGAATGATATGTATTCTGAAGAAAATAAAAATAGAAAAATATATTAATTTTTCGAGAGAAATATAACGTGCGAAATAACAAAATGAAACAAGTGTAAAAGAACGCTTTTGACGATAATACACGGCTCTGATTATCTATACATATATTGACGTCAAAGTCAACTGAACGAACGTGTGACTCACATGATCAGGACCGCCACCGTTGTTTGATGACATCGTTAGATCATTAACACTCTGCCGCTGCATCTTGAGAATGTCCGGTGCCGGAATGACCTCGAATCTGGAAGGCCTTCTCGTTCTCTCTTGTTCCCGCAATTGCCGTTCCATTTCTTCCCGCGCCCTTTCCTCTGCCTCTTTATGCCATTTTTGTGCAACCTAACATAAGTTAACGATAAATGTAAATGAAATAAAATGAAGAATAATGTGAAACGAAAGTTCACATAAATTCTTGCGAGATGTTGAAAATTTCATTACCTGCAATCTCCTCTCGCGACCGATATGTTTCTCAATGAGTTTGATTAACTGTAATCTCTGAATCGATCCAAGCAGTATCATGGAGTCCGGATTATCCACTAACGGAAATCCGCGAAGCTTGCGATTTTCCTTTAGTATATTCTTCAGTTCTTGATAACTGATGCCGTGCCATATGTATTTCACGTCACGAACCATAAAATCCTCCACATAGATATTATACATTCCTACAATTAAGAGTTATACAATTAAGAGCCATTTTTTTAGGACCATAATTTTCACAGTAAATTCGCAAAAAATGCAGAATTATCTTACCAATCATTCCGAATTAAATGTTTTGCGAAATAATGGAATTAGTACAAAATTAATCGAGCGCATAAAAAATATTAATTTGTTAATTAGGAAAAGTTTGAAATAAATTAAATCAATTGAAAAAGAGGGAAAAGGAGAGATAGAAGAAGTACCTGAACTGGATGGCAACAAATCAGGCAAGTAAGGCAACTTCTTGATAAGAATGATGCTGTCGTATATACTTGGCTGTAAAAGCGCGGCAATCGCATTGCTAATCAGCACCGCTATCATTATAGGCACAATGTGAGTGATCTGACCGGTCATCTCAAAGATGATGACACTGACGGATATTGTATGTGTCACTGCGCCAGAAAACGCAGCTGCACCCACTGTAGCGTAACCACCTATATAATCCAAATTCACGATATTCATAAATGTATTTTTTTCTTTAATTTTGCTTCCCTTTTTAAATTTGCTCGATATAAAATATTAAACGATTTTCATATTCGATTTCTATGTTCGATACATTTTAGCAACATGAGATAATTTTTAGTTCACATTATGTTCTAGATATGTATATGTGTGTAATCCATTTTCTTTTTAATGCAAAAATAAATTTATATATATATAATAAATAACTGGATGTGTTTAATTAAATTACCTGGTATAATGGGTGTAATTATTCCGCCATAACGCACACCAGTGGGAAACCAGAGCGCCATTGCTTCACCTACTGCTCTACCTAGTGCAGCGCCGATCTTAAATACGGGGATAAAGATCCCAGATGGTACCGGCACCGTTGAACTTATGATAGAAAAGATGAACTGAAACCAAAATCTGTTTTTTATTTTATTCTTTTATTGTTTTATTATAATTATATTTGAGAATTAATGGCACTTAATTAATATCTCGATTAAAATGTGATATAAAAAAATGTCTTACGGTAACTAAAACAAAACTGAGAAGTCCGCTGAAGACGTCAGTGTACGGCGTTGCCCAATGTTTCACGACATTCATTTCTTCGACGCCGAGATTTTCCTGAGTCCAAGTGAAATTAGTGAAGAGTCCGTAAACCTGATCGTGTGTATTTTGATCGCCGGCCATAAATTGACCGAGCCCCAGCGGAAATGATACAGATGAGACCAGGAGGGATACGATACCCGGATACAAAAAGCGACTAAAAATAAATTTTATATTTTAAATTTGCCATATATGGATATTATTAATACTATTAAATCCTAATTTACGCGGGATTTCTCGACTAACATACTTCTTCTGTAGAAAGCTGTTCATGCTTTTGTTCTTTCGCATGAAGATGACGTATTGCCTGTGCAGCCAAACATAGAAGGCGCCTAGCAGTCCGCTGCCGACGCCAATCAGAGCGAAGACGAAGAGCTCCTGCGGATCGAAGGGAAAGTCCATGGTGAAGTTGGTGGCGAACATCGCCGTGATGGTCTCCTCGCGCTGGAACCAGATCGCCAACAGACGAAACATTGTGGCGCCGCAAACCGCGGCGAAGAAACCGCGCCAGTAGTTCCTCACCGCAAAGTACACCGTGGTGACCTCGATGCTGAAGAGCACGCCACCGATCGGCGCCGCAAAGCAGGAGGCGACTCCTACAGCGCAGGCCGCGGCCAGCATCTCGCAGTTCCTGCTTTCGTTTTCGTAGATACCCTGAAAGCTCGTGACCAACTTGGAGAGTAGCGTCGCGACGATGCTGGCGATGTGCACGAATGGACCCTCCTTGCCAAGCGGTAGCCCCGATCCCAAGGTCGCCGTTAAGCCGATAACCTTTGGCATATCACGATCTTTATCGTTCCTGTTTTCATTTCGAGCGAATTCTGCGGCGCACTTTTCAGAGACTTAAAAAAAAAGTTTTAATACATAACTTTGACTCGCGTATCCTATTGTAGGATTAATTTTCTCGAACTTTTGATGGATGGATTAAGGATCATTATCGCGAACATATTTAACTAACCTTAGCGATCAAGGTACGAAAGGTCAGGTATTCCTTCAATGCTACTCCGCGTAGAATAGTTTTCATCTCCGGAATCCCAGAGCCAATACTTTGCGGCGCGACAATGTGTACGAAACCAGCACTGAAGAGAATAAGGCACACGGGCATGGACACCCAGGCCAAATACCTGAGAGCTGGATGCGTCGTAAGATCCTGGTAGAGCCATATCCTGGCTGGTGAAACGGAGGACATCATCAGCGCATCGCGGGACAATCAATATCAAATGCATCGCATATTATCTTCTAATTTAAAAAAAAGTCTTTCTGTTCCTTCAATTAAATTTATCGAATTTATCTTTGACATTCTGACAAATTAAAATTTTCAAATTTTAATTACTTTATGATTTTCTATGCAAAGTCATTGCTTCGTAAATAATATAGGCACAAATTTTTCTTAATTTTCAAGAAAAATAAAATAAAATTTTAAAAAATTTTTAAATTATAAAAATAATAAAATTTTAAAAAATTTTTAAATTATAAAAATAATAAAATTTTTAAAAATTTTTAAATTATAAAAATAATAAAATTTTAAAAAAATTTTAAATTATAAAAATTTTGAAATAATAAACTTTTTTAATCATTTTATATATATATTTTACAACTAAAAATTCTCTATATGTGTTACCCATGTGTATGAAATATTTAACATTCTTTCCTTAAAATGTAAGTTGCTAACTTAAAAACCTAACTTGCTTAAGTAGACTGACCGTTATTGCACATGGAGATGCCACGGTCCATGGCGTAGCTAATGAGAGCCATAATAATCCCAAGGAGAGCTAGAAAGACCCAATCTTCGCCGAGTCGT
The DNA here is from genome assembly GCA_030586385.1 of Camponotus fellah. Taxonomy (NCBI): domain Eukaryota; kingdom Metazoa; phylum Arthropoda; class Insecta; order Hymenoptera; family Formicidae; genus Camponotus; species Camponotus fellah. The sequence goes on along the minus strand of JAPIVC010000279.1, from coordinate 239,477 downwards.
GCACCGGTGTGTTTCCAAGCGAAGGCCAAAAGCGCTAACAATTTCCGGCACAGAGGACCCCGTCGAGACTTTCGCAAGTCCTCGGCCCTCGTCTTGTCGTACTTTCGTCTCGCTTTATCATGATACTTGAGTCTGCGCGCCTCTTCCTTCGCGTACTCACCCAGATCCTTCGTATAGCGACCATACATCTGGAGGCAGCCGATTTCATATTATTTCGCTTGTTCATTCGGTCACCAATTAATCGATTCGCGCGCAAAACGAGGCACTTATTCTTGTCGGAATTGTTATTTTGAATCCACTTTAAATGATCCATACAGAATTTTACATGAAACACCATCTGTAATTACGATGCCGCAAAATACAAATTTTTATTGAATTTAATATATAAAAAGATTAACTAATAATATATCTCTAACATTTTCTGCTTATTTATGTTGAATCCAAAAATGTTATTTAAATTTTCCTATTACTTTTATGTTTGTTCAATAGCTGTGATACTTCGAGATATGTAATAAAGTAAAATAATATTTTCACAAAAGAGCGTTATTTATTTGTAAGAATAATGCATTTCCCCTTTATTTATTAAGTTTTTCTCGTGAAAAAAGAAAAACGAGATAAAAAATAAATGGAAATATAATATCCTTAAAAAAATATAACATATGCTCCCCCTTGATATATCATCGATAGAATATTTAAGAGAGATAGATACAATTTTTCCGAAATATAAAAAAAATTCTGTGTCATTCATAGCTTTCTCAAACACCTCGAATATATGAAAACTTATCGATCGAACTTCAAGTATAATTCGTGTTTTTCACATGTAATTATTATCGATCAATAATCTGATGATTGATCTGGTTTCGATTTTGATAGATCTATCTTTAAAAATAATTGATATTTTATTCTTCATTCAAAGTTGTTGATCAATTTAATATTCTTTTATGATGTTAATTGACAAGAAAAATGATAGTGATGTGCAATTAAAAAGATTAATTTAAAACTAAAAATATTTGAAATTTGATTATTTTCCGCATAGATATTTATCAAAACGAGCGTGCTTTTATCTTATCCATAAAATTACCGGATGTAGATTGATATATTTGATATTAGCGAATAATAACGAATTTCTTAGATAAAAATTCGATTAATTATACGAAAAACAATTAAAGAATTCGCGTGATTGATCACAATTCATACTATTTTTTTTAAATACAATATCCTATTTATTTATTTAATAAATCTGAAATAAACATTTGCATACAAAAATTAATATTCAAGCATGCTAGAAATATCAAATTTACTAATAAAGCATCATGATTGTCTGTATGTTGATTCATAATTATTAATTGTTTCCACGAGAGACCGATAACGTGCTATTATTAGCGGATTATAAGAAATAATCTGAGAAGATTATTTATAATGTTAGGAAAAGACTATGTGCTCTCTCAATGATAATAATGTCTTAATAAGAAATTTATCTCGGCGTGAGAGGTGGAATAAATTTATATATTACGTATAGACTTACGAGATAATCGTCATTACAGACGAAGTATGCCTTGTTCAAGACGATACTCGACGTGGAAAACTGGTGAGTAAAAAATACCGGAGATCGCGTCGAAGAATCATTATTCGAATTATTTGATTCGCGGGGAACAGAATTATCATTTAAGGATCTCTTTGAATTATCAAACATTTCTTAAAAGTCATCACTGTGCTCATATGTTCTTTTTTGCTTTTATTCGGAAATCCGAATAATGTAAAATTCTGTTGTCTTGTGTAAACGCGATTCTGCACAAATTCCAATCGACTGAAAGATAGAAGTAAACTCGGTGGTTATCACACTTTATCGTTATCGAATTTGAAGATAGTTACAAGTAATTTTTGACACTTAACATATTTATAAGGTTTTTTTCATTATCATTGAATTATCGTTTAAAAATCGAAATTCAGGAGTGTTTTGTTAGTGACAATTGATATATATTACCTTTAGTGTTAAATTTCTTGTGCATTTTTGTAGTCACTTTGAAAGTAAATAAATATATAAAAATAATAAACAAAGAAATTTACAATAGTCGAAAAACATGTAAAAATACTGTTTATCTACATAATCTATTCTATTCACTATTTAATAATTTCTTGATAAATTTTTGAATCGTCCATTTCGCGAATTTAGTTCACATATTTTTTAATACATCATTTTTTTAATCACATATTTAAAAAAATTTTTCGTTTAATAATTTTTTTATATCAAAAATTTTTCATTATTAGAATCTTATTTACATTGTTCAATGTATTTAAGAAAGTTTTTTCACTTTTCAATAATTTTATTCGCCACCAATAAATCTTTAAATCCTTTGCCATTAAATTTTGTTTGTGTTTTTCGACACATGTTCTTTTACATTCGCGAGATTGGACGATTTTAACGGTTCTTGATAAACTTGCGGCAACGTATGTGCGAGTTTTTACGATTGTGCGTGCATTTATATTCCGAGAAATTTTTTTATTATGGATAAACAATTCGAATGCATCTATGCGTGTGTGCATACGAACGCAAACTGAACGGCGACATCTCATGTCTGCTTCAAATCTCAGCGGGAATATTTGTTGAAATTTGGCAACAGTCAAAATCCTTATTTTTAGCGTCACCCAGCTTGCGTCGACAGAGCGAAATCCTATTGTTTATTACCAAATAAGCCGCAATGTTTTACCTAATATGAAAATGCATGTCCCGCACAGGTTTTCAAGAGACACTCTCTTATCGTCTATGTATATCTAAATAAAATAATATCATTGAAAATTTTTGAAATTAGATTTTATCACACACATATAATATATTATATAACAATGATAAATTTATTTATCCCACAAAGTCTCAAAAATATATCTGATACGAAATATTAATGTATTATTGATTAGTACTACTTATGCTGTTTCTGTTTGTTGGATAATTTAATTTAAAATAATTTTATAATAATTTAAAATAATAATTTAAAATAATTTTTTAAATGATGTCTAATATTATTTAAATTGTACTTACATTCATAAACTTAGTGCGTGTCATTTTGATTTATATGTTCACTTGTTACAAATTTATGTTGTGCACAAATCGACTGATCAACAACCGATCGGATATCGAATAAAGCGTTTTTAAATAATAAAACATATTACGGTGAGTAAAAGTATGATAAATATCAGCGAGTGATTGTTTTATCGCGACAATTTTAGAGTCGTCCTCTTTTTTGCGAGAAGAATTGAGTACGCGAGTTGTTATTTTAAGATTATCTTATTAACATTGATAATGGAAATATCGATAATGGAGTCTTGATTTCGATCGAAGCGTCAATGATCTCGAGACTGACTCGTGACTGATGTGTGATATCTTGATGCGATTTTGGCACCGATACGAGACTCCTTGATATAAATACGTACAACAAATGCATCGTATTATCATACTACGACAATGACTAGTAAATCGTAAGATTTAAAGCGTATTTTGGAATATCTCCATCAATTTTATTTAATCGCAGAACTCATTTTTACTTGTGAAAATAATTTTTGCTTGCGACTATCGCATGCATTTTAATTCTCGCAGACATTAAATTGTGCACATGAGACATAATGACGATGAGATAAGCAATAGATGCTCGCTTTTATCATAAAACGATTAATTCAAAATAATTGCAAAATAATAAGGAATAAAAATTATATTAGATAAGATACGATTTGTCCGATTTACTATATTGAAACAGACACCTGAGTGATGACTATGCGTACAATCATGACGTCAATAACGACCACGTTCCACTGGGCAATCGGCCCCTAATCCAATTTTAGTAATTAGGCCTGACCGATTGGCGATATGATGAATAGACTTGAAAATAAATATCACGAGAACAACATTTCATTAAATTATCGGAATCCATTCATCTAACAAACTATTTTAATACAGACACATTAGTCGAAAGTATCAGCAAAAGAGTCAAGAAGATTCATCTCTTGCTGCATGCATCCAGAAATTGCATTTTTTATATGTGTAATTCCGAGATGCACACATGCACGATGCTTCTTAATTCTATATGTGTATGTATATATATATATATATATATATATATATATATATATAATGTATATATGCATCGTAGTACCCTGAAGATCTTTTCATGCGTGTCACGCATGTCCGATAACAAGTCCTTAAGAGCTCATTCGCGTGCATGAAAACGTTGCTCAGAAAGACGTTGCTGCAAAGATCGTGCGTACTTTATATTATCAAGCGAATTAATACGCGAGTATACGCAATTATCCGCGCTATTGAAGATATATTTCTTGAAATTTATCTTGGTTACTTTGCATGAAAAAATAAACCGAAATTTCATATACGTATATCTCACATATACAGGGTGTCCCACAACTACCGCTCAATATTTTAAAAGTAGATTCTCTGGCCAATGCCGAAGAAGATCATTATTTTTTGCATATTCCTAATTTTTGTCATGATGTATCTTTCTAACTAAGCCTTAAATTAAAATCCTATTAAAGTAAACTCTACCTAAAATTAACTAAAGAATGTGATTTTATTATTTTATTCCCATAAGACTTAATTTACGAAAAACTCTTTATTTTCAATCATTTATAACTCGAAAACTATTAATGCCTCGACATTTTCGCTGAGGAAAAATCGTTTTTAAATTGGTCAGAGAATCTACCTTTAAAATATGGAGCGGTAGTTGCGGGACACCCTGTATATATTATGAAAGATGAAACGAGGTACATACTTGTTACAAAAAAAAATACAAAGAAATACTTATTACAAATAAAAATATTATTATAAAAATATTATTTCAATCAAATTTAATTAATAAAACAATTATTTTAAAGCTGTTAAAATAATATAAACTAAATTTACTTCGTATTTAACAATTGACATGTTATTCGTCTCGATTTTAGGATTTGTTATTATGTTTAATGATTTTTTGATTATGTTTAATCAAAGGAAGAAAGATTTTACGTTATAAAGCTTAGAAAGCTTTACAAACATATATTTTGAGAAATACAAATTCCTCTTTTACACGAATTGCGACGGCGTGAAAATCACTCGCAATCAGTTGGCAGCTGATCAACTGGTTAATTATGATGACTAATGTGAATCGTTACCGAAAGTAGTTAAACACTAGTCGGGTTCACAGTCGGACTCGCAGTCAGGATTGTAAAATGCATTGTTTTAGCAAAATAGCAGTCGGCTCGAGCGTCGCAATTTTCAATTTGCAACGAGACATCGAAAAGACGCGTCTATCGCTCGTAATAACACTTGACGGATTATAGCGGACTCTTAATATTGTGGCGAATTGCCAATAAATCGCGAACGTCCCATCTATTTTACACCTGCCCGAAGTAAATCGCACGACGCGAAAAAGTACGCGAATTACGTGAGGAATATTTATTAGAGGCTGTCAAACACAAAACACATTTTGCTTAAGTGATTTACGTATTTTACGCAGCAAAATGAACGGTTGTATGAAAATTATACTTTTGCAACATGTCCTTGCCTATCTTTCGATATCGCAGATTTATTTTTAATCAATTATGATGTGACATTTTTTTATAGATTTTTCATATTTTTATATCAAATTCGAAAAATTCGAAATGAAATATTTCCCATAATAATTTCGCGCGAATTTATTCGCGTTGGCCGGCGTTTCTAAATTTGTTTAAAGATTTCGACATGCGGCCGATCATCGTAGCAAGGCCGGTATGCTTTCGTGTGACACGCGATGAGTCAAGGTCTATCATGTACATTTCTGTCAACTATCCATAAGCAAATTATGTTTTTTTGGTAACTTATATCGAGTGTTTCTCTATGTCAACGAGAAAGATCGCGACGCAAATATCGCAAATGTTAAGTATAAGATTGAATCTTTAAAATGCACATGTCAATGCATAGAAATATGTCAATAGTATAAAATAAAAAATATGCGCGTTTCTTCAATTGCTATTGTATCCGACAACGATTACATTTCGCGAAACGTTTATTTAAAATGTAGTCTCGCCTACTTGGCAATGGTTCAAAGGTCGCGTCGCTAGGTCCCGTGTTACAGGTTTATGGACCATGAAAAATCTCGGACAAATCGCTAGTTAAAATTGCAATGTTTACATTAAAACTCGTAAAGTTTAATTAAATAATAATAATGGAAATATAGATTATAAAATGCATCATAAAAGCAAGCAATATAAATTACGACAATATCCCATGTGGATATAAACTTTTGATGTGATCGTCGTGTCATCGTGTATGTAATAATATATATAATAACATATATACAAGATTATGGGATATATTTCACATAACTGTTATAATAAATATTTAAAGATACATACGTGCACATTGACTCTTGGCAGGCAGCCTTTTGTCTAGGGTTCGTCTAGTACAATAACAGCTACAGTTTAATTATAAACTATTTCCACACTTCTTAACATTATTAGAAGTTGCAATAACTCATAATTGCATATGATCAAAAAATATCGTCAAAATTTTATTATAAATTTTAAAAATAGTTTCAGTAATAGTTTAAAATTTATCACCGAGACAAAACATGTGACTTCATAACATTGTAAAGACCAACAATAAAGCATTCAGAGTATGGCTAATAATAGTAAGAAATATTTTCTCAAGTCGCATGCTCATGTAAGCAGAAGTTCGAAAGAATGCGGTTTGCAGTTCATTCCAAAGACAGAAGAACAGTGACAAATCATTGTTAAAAAGTCGCTTACAATCGTATTAATATAGTCGAAAGGATCGAACTCTTGCTGTTCCTCGTCCGCATTTGGCGGAGGACATGGGTAGAACGCTTGCGACGATCTAAAAAATATTCCAGATTTTCGATGAATCTTTCTTTTTATATCATATATCGTGTCATGATATTATGATTTAACTTTATTTTTCGTTTTTTAGAATAACTTTAATATGATATTCAAAATTTTCCTTAGAGTTACTTATTTGCTTCTAAATTTCATTAATCTTTTATACTTTTTTTGCATGATACTTTAGTTATAATATTGAGCAATTTTCCGTAAAAAGTAAAATATTTTTTTTTATTTATGTGCAGACGTGTTTAATTGCTTTATCTCGAAATTTATAGATATCCCTGATGCTGAAATTAAGAAGAAACAGTCTGCGATATGAATATACCTGCGAGGTCGATTTCGGCGGTTTCCCTTCAATTTCGCCATTAATCTCGTAAATTCTTCCCATTCTTTATCCACTTCCTCTTCGCTACCTTCTGGATGTAGAGTCTCCTCTAGAAGTTCCTTCTTCGCGATTTGGTTCGCCATTTTTGCGTTCTTCGCTTGATCGCGTCGATTTCACGGATTATGCACTTGTATTCGTGTAGTCGGTCGATATTTTTTCGCAATGCATTAACGCTTTATGACCTTCCACTTCTCTGCATGTTAAATAGACAGTCCTATATTTTCTGAGAAAAAAAAATTGAATGACAATCGATTGTGTCGCTTCACCATGTCTAATCGTGCTTCTTGTCGATCCAATCTCTTTGTGACGCAATGAACTTATAAAACTCCGTTGCTCTTTTTCTTCATGAAAATCGGAGCACAAATCCAGCTAAAAGCTTCTATCCATCTTTTTCTAATCTTATCAGATTAAAGAACTGTTGAGAGCACACCGGATACCGGATACGCGTAGAAAGCGCGGCAAATGAAAAGGAAATCTTAAAAATTGAAGAATTGCGAGAGAAAACTCACGCATGAAGCAAGTGAGTCACACTGACAACGAGACAAGAGAGCCAACAGTGCAATTCTCAGATAGAAGGTCCTATAGCTTGGTCCAATTTATGAACTCATTAGACCTCACTGACAGCCGTCGACATCGCACATGCACACGCGCGATTTTTCCCCTTTCCCTCCATCCAGCCAAATTACCCATTGTCAACGGATATCTCGCGTACGTCGCAATGTTAGAAGAATTCGCCACCCTTTATTAAACTCAATATTTTGATTCAATTTAAGTGTATTAATTTAAGTGTATATTATTCCATCTATAAAGAAACGTGTTTGCATTTTATTTTATATTTGCTTTTGCTGCACATTTTATACAACCATTTAAAAAATTGTACTTTAAGGAAACTTACCGATTATAATAATCCGACTTTTTATAATTAATTATAATTAATTATAATTAATTATAAACAGTTATAGTTCGCGCGCAATTATACATTTAATTACAAAAATGAGAAAGTTTACTTTTGCAGATAATAAAAAATTAAAAAGAAATTACTGCCACGCACATACGTTGTTGCAAAAAACTCAATTGACATAATTGATTTTATTAAAGTATCGCCTCGGTCGAAAAAATCTTATTGGTGGCATTTCTAGTAGCGACTGTACGAAAGCCGTGCACGGCAATTGGCTACTTCCCTCGACAAGGGTTCGTAGGAAGCTGCCTTCAAAGTCATGAGTTATCATTGATCAAAATTACCACGTAATTTGATGGATAGTCGTCTTAACCAGTCCCGGCCGTCAACTCCGATCGATGACTTCTCTAATTCTGAAGTATTATTTTTAAATAATAAATTTTTAATTCCTGATGTGTGTATGAGATGTTATATAATATATTTAGATATTTTGTCAGTTTTTGTCAGTTTTGTCATTTTATAACACCTCAATAAAATCACTAGAAAATTAATACGATTTACAATCAACTTTTGAAAAGCAGCGTAAAAAATTGTTAATTAACATTAAACGAAAAACTTTTACTACATCTAAAATAATAATATACTCGCACGATGTTAAAAAGGAAATCTCCTTACGTACCTCTTCGTACGATGGCTAAGTGTCGAGTAATTTTCGAAGGCGGCATACGCATAATTAAACAAGAGCATATTCAGCGGCATGCACGTAAGCAGAAAGATCTCTAATTGTTGACCTATCATACCGTATAAATCGTTTGTTTGATCTGTTTCCACATCGGACATCGCGATATAAAGAGATAATCATGCGTATCTACATGCTGCTCTCAAAAGCCCCGCCAAGCGTGCAAATTTGCGCCAGCAAATTAACGCTGCATAATGATTTAACTTCCGATACAGTACACACACACACACACATATTCTTTCATTATGGCTTAATAACACTCACAAAATGTATTATATATTGCACTTGTCCCTAAACGTTCAAATATAGATATCGAAGCTTCGAAAATAAAAAAAAATAAATCACGAGTGCCTATGAGATCGAGAGTAAAAAAGGAGCCGATTTTATTCGCGATAATTAATTAATATTATTAAATACTATATGCACATTTTAAAATAACAATTAGTCTATTTAAAACTTTTTGTTCAACGAGCGACAAGTATTCTGAAAGTGAAAAACACAAAGACTAGACGAGTACAAAATAGAGTCACTATATATATTGCACGTTTTTAGCGACGACCAGTTTATCTATAATAGTAATTAGGCACTTTTGTACGTCATTAAGTCAGAAGACGTCACAAGATAGTTCAACCTTTCCTGATTACGCGAAAACTCCTATTCTGCTTCATTTTTCACACAACCGTATGATTCTATCACGTTAATAAAATTGTTTATACAATGTAAAATTTTCGCGAAACTGCATCAACTGCAAGAAAACCCGACATCGTTGTGAGACATGCGCGAAGAAATTGAGAAGAATATCAAGCGATAAAAAGACGACGTTTTCGCCAATCGCAATTGTTGACAATGAATATCAAGCAACGAAGCCCCGACAATCGCGACAATTAATCGCGATAAAGATCCGTCAAAAGTTGACTCATAGTCAGTGTGAACCTGCAACTGAGATAAATTCCTTCCTAGAACAAATTGACCTCTCTATAATTTCCGAATGAGCAATGTGCGTTTTGCATTCTCGCAAATGAGTATTAATGTATAATAAGTGATATATTTTCTTACGCTTTGTTTTTTTAAGCTTCATGTAACATACGTAGTTTTGTCATTTACGTAAATTCCTAAGAATCTCTTCTCCACACATGTGACGTTCATATATCACTGTATATACTGTAATTTAATAACATTTTCATACAGTTGCAGTTGCAAAATATCAGACCTCGAATGCATCGAATACTATAATTCATAAAAAAATTGCAACAGATTTTAATAATATTTCTATAATTATATTCTCACACACAATATAAAAAATCTTTACTCTAAATTTATCAAAAAAATATATTATTATTTATTTGTAAAAAAATATATTTTTAATAAAAACCAAATAAAAAAATAGAAAATATTTAAAAAATACCTAAAATTATATCAATGTAATTATAAACTTTTTTAAACAATCTATATAATTGCTTTGTTAAATATAAATTGCGATATATGTATACATTATGTTATCATGGGAATGCAAGTCCCAGAAGGCCACGGATGTCCCATGGGTTCCATGACCCCCTGGATGTTAGATCGTAGTGAATTAGTTAATGTGAGTCACATGGAACACGGCAATGAATTATCATGCTCGCAATACGTCAACACTGCAGACGACTACATTTTGGACAGGATCATTCGTCCAATCATTGGATCTTCCTTCCTGTTTAGCCGCGACGAAAAATTGAATCTCGCATTGTCTCTATGGTCCTTATTATAATATATTCCACCTTCACAAGATACATTTTTTACATGTGATTTATAAATTGTCATGACTTTAAATTTTTTATTGGTTTATAAATTTATTGGTTTATAAATTGTCACGTCCTTAAATTTTTTAAATTGTTATGTCCTTAAACATATAATCGATTACTTTACAAAAATTTAATTTTTGAAAAAGATAATATAGAAATAAAATTACTTCTCTCTGCAATAATTGATTTAAATCTGATTAATAATATTTAAATTTAGATTATTCTCTTATATATTATTTTTATATAATTATACAAAAAATCTAAATTTTATTAATTTTAGTATAGCAAAATAAATTTGTAATAATTTAACGAGGAATTAAGTTTAGGATGTGCGGACATGGCTCCATTATCGAGCATTCAGGTAGAGATTGGATTAAGGAGATAAGTTTCATTAACGTCGGCTGTGATGTCATTAAATGATGACGCTTTAATAAGTCACACATTATTCTCCATTAGCAGGCAATTTAATACATCCATCGTTTCGGAGTTTAATCAGAGGATAAGTTATGCAAATTTGGAATCTAGCTCGCGCTGCGATATATGTATTCGATCTTTGACTTCTTCGTTAATTATGATAATGATTTCATGCAATAACATATTTTTCATTTAAGTTTTTCATTGTTCTCGATTCTTCAATCATGCGACCAGCCACATTATCGCATACGAAAGCACGATAGAAACATCGTGTCGTTTCTGCTTACTCGATAATGCGGCGACAAATAAAGTGCGTATATATTATGTGCCGATAACTTTTGAACTCCCTGTATATCTGTTGACTTCATCGGACAGAAAAATATGCGAATTGGTAGTAAATAGGTATTATGCTCGTAAATAACGTTAAATTATTATAAAATAAATATACGCAAATATTATACAATATATATACATATTTTGAAAATTAATGCATACATTTTTTTGAGAAGAAAACAAAAATTGCCTCGCGTAATTTAATCGATAATATGTTAAATGAATAAAATTTGTAAAAGCAACAGACTCACACTTGTCAATAATTAGCGCTTATGTTCTACTTCGAAGATTGACCTTCCGTAAAATTGTCTTTCTTAAGAAAAACGATTCTTTTCTTTACAGTCGCTTATGTAGATTCTTCTTCTTTGTAAAAAAAAAAAGTTAATGGTGATAATTGTAACCAAGCTTCGTCACGAGGAACTCTAATTGCACCGTACGTGCATCATGTGATTTGCGATATTGTTACATAGAAATCTTTGCAATTATTTAATCATTATTTAAAAATAATCAAAATATATATAATTATAATGCAATCATTGCGATACATTTAATATTAACAAAGAGAATTTTATATAAATAAAAAGGCAAGATTTTAAGTTGTACTTGTGAATTTTAAGAAACATTATTTTTTAAAAAAAGTATAATTATAGCCGATAAATTAATTCATTTAGTTTTATTATAAAAACTGCAAAGAACAAATAAATTTCTAAATTTCGATCAACACATTGAATGAGAAAATACAATGATTTCTATTCATATCTTGAATGCGGTGTACAACATAATATATTTAATCGTTTAACGTAATGAAATATAAAATCTACCAATGAACTCTTAAAAAATGATTCTATAAAATCCCAGATGTTTCAGATTAGATAATAAAATCTTATCAAAATTTTTGCAATAGAAAATTATTATAAAACAACTATTATAAAGTAACCTTTATTTTTATACAAGAGCCTTGCGTAAAATAAATTAATTTTTCTGCTTATGTTTGTGATTCTTGAGAAATTAATAACAAACATCAGCGTTTTTAATTTCTTGAACTTGTTCCCTCTCAACAAAGATTGATAACGTGAACTCAAGTCAGACGCTGTGTCTGCGCGACTGTTTTATTTGATAACCCTGTGTACTGTCCCTGTAAAAATGAACGAAATATAATAAAATATATCAACGAAATATGATAAAAGATTGTGATTTACTTATAAATTATTTATAAATTTTGGAATTGGTTGTGTATATGTAAGAATGCATACTGGTTATGTATGTGTTAATAAACAGAAAAAATACAGCGTATAATATTTATACATTATCCTATATCATTATAAAATATTGTATACATACACAAAATGTATCATATCAAAATATGCCATAAGTATAAAGTTACAATTCACATAAAGTTATTGTATCAAAAATAATGTTTCAGATTAGATAAAATCTTATCAAAACTTTTGCAATAGAAAATTATTATAAAATAATTATTATAAAGTAATCTTTATTTTTATATAAGACGAGCCTTGCGCAAATTAATTTTTCTACTCATGTTTGTGATTCTTGATTTATTATATTTTTAATTATATATTAAAAGTTTTATATAATATTATATTATTATTATAAAGTTTTATATTATATTATTATTATATTTTTAATTATAAAAGTTTTATATAATAAAACATACATTATATATATATATATATATATTAATACAATACAATTAATTTTTTTTTTAGATGTCCACTTGTAAAACTCAATTTTTCAAAAATATTTGTATATGATGTTAAAAAGTGTAATCAATTTATAACACATATAAAAGAACGATATTTTATGACTTATTTGCTTCCAATAATCTGTCTTATATTATCGGTAACACCCACTCGCAAAGACGTAACAACTGTAATCGAGAACGAGCAAGCAAGTCCAAGGTCGTCATCATCATCGACCAGCGATCAAACCGCAACATTGATTATGTCATCGTAGTGAACATTGTGTTTCCCATCAAATCATTGAATTACACACGCGAACTGATTTGTCTTCCAATAAACATTATTTGTACAACTCACTGATTGAAATAGGAGTTGAAATAGGAATTGAAATCAACTTTCCATAAATCTTACAACATCGTTGTTTTTAAATATTTAAAGAAGCGCTATTATCGTAAAGCGTATAAATAAAATTATTTGTATATAACAAGAATACAATTTTAGAAATAAAATAGCATACAAATAAAACGGTATCAAAAAATATATCGTAATAAAAAAAATCTTTGTATTCAGCACTAATGACGATTAATGATTATTAACTGGATACAAATCGGCATTTATTAACTTCCGATTACCTTTCATATTCATACAAGAAAAATTTAAACAATAACAAAATATAAGAACCAAAATGAAATTAATTAGTTTCTAATACTTCTGTTTATAAAATTAAACAGATTTAGGAACGAGTTTCATCGGTCGTACACTCATATGTTTAGCGAATTCTTCCGAGTCCTTGAGCTGATTCGGATGATACGTGATACCACCCTCTCTATCGACCTGTTCCATATGCAATCTCTCAGGATCGCCGGCGATCAGGACGGGTTCCTCGCCGGCAACGGGCAAGTTTCTCAGCTGTTTAAGCAAAGTCGACAATCTCTCCTTTGATCCGCTCGCGAAAGCTTCCGGATTAATGGCCATAAAACAATGTCCGACATCAGCGATCTTATCGCCGGTCTTCCAAGGACGAATGTTCGGTCCGAATTGACTCCCGCTGAGAATACCACAGAGTATTTCGACCATCAGGGCCAAACCATAACCCTTGTATCCGGAATTCTTCTCTGAGCCGCCGAGAGGCATCAGTAGAGATGCTTCGAAAGCCTCTTCGGCATCGCGGGTCACGTTTCCATCAGAATCGAGCGCCCAGCCTTCGGGGATATCTTCGCCCTTCCGAATGGCTAGCTCGATTTTACCCAGGGCAACGGCCGTGGTCGCCATATCGAGAACGAATTCATCGCCATCGTCCGTAGCCATACCCAAGGACAATGGATTCGTCCCTAGCCCGGCTTTCACGCTGCGCGTCGGAGCCATCAATGGACTCGTGTTGGTGCAATTGAAGCCGATCAGGCCTTGCTCCATCGCCATCATGGTGTAGTAGCCGCAAATACCAAAGTGATTGGAGCCGCGTGTTGTCACCATGCCGATGCCGAATTTCTTGGCCTTTTCTATGGCGAGCTCCATACAATATTTACCGACCACTTGGCCCAGCGCGTTTTTCCCATCTACGAGAGCTATTGCCTGAAAGTCGCGAATATAGAAAGATTCCAGGTATTAAATCTGTAAGTTCTAGGATCTGGTGGAACTTGGCGTCGCGATCTAGTTTCTCTTTTATTTTAAAAATAGATTTCCTTGAAAATAAAATTCTCACGAGAGATTTCGTTGAAAATAAAATTCTCTCTCATTTCTCTTCGAATGAAATCGAGTTGCAATTATTGCACTAGACGAGCTGAATGACACGCATCACGTATGAATAAAGTAATTATCACCGTACACGCGAGCGCGCGTATTTTCGACAATATCTGTAATTTTTGCGAATGAGAAGTACCATTTCAAAATGTAATTAGAGTCACGCTAATTAATACTGGAGTGTTTATTATTGATCATCAAAGTAACACGTCTATTCGACAAATTATCGCGCGCATGTTTTCGAGAAAAAAATCGGCAATTTTTGTAATAAAATTTAAAAATACTTTACTTTAAAAAGCAAAAAGCGATAAACTAGTTAACATTAATTTTGGATAAATATTCGTAACTTTGTTTCAACAAATATAACGAGTGATTTTACTGAATCAAGTGCATAGGGAGCACGAAAATAAAGCACAGATAGTAATATTGTATGTAATTGCAGTCGCTTAATATTTATATAACTGATCGAAAATGCGATAAAGAAAACATATGTAAAGTTTACGAGACAGCGACGAACACATTTACTAACGAAAAAAGCAAATCTTATTAATCAGGAGGACGCGTATCTTATCAGATCATCGGTTGTTAAGATATGAAAGACCAGTCTTAGAACAAGCACGCGCCATAATTACCGTGGAACAAACACAATTTTTTATAGTTCCACGTATATAAATCTCTCTTAATTATGCTCCAGTGATCAAAAGAAATTTATGTCATTGATAAATTTGTTTTGCAATCAATTGATAACGAACAATATCTTTACACACATGATGAGTAAAAGTACAAAGTATGCGAGCCGACACGTTGTTAATTAAAGAATCTCGAAATAAATGTCTCGTAATAAGTCAAATATGTACAGAACTTAAGAATTTAAATTCATAAGTCAAACATTTCTTTTCGCGATACTCAAATTCCACCATCATTAACTCGAGAGATTTATTCGAACCTGGAAATCGGTGATAATCTGCGGTCGGGCGGTAGGATCGGTGATCCTATTCTCAATATCTTTCACGTACATCTGCATCCGATTCATCCCGTGGCTAAAATGACCTCTATAGTCTGCTATCATCAAGTGATGACCAACGGTGTACGCGTCTTCCATCGTAGTTCCGACTTTGCACATGCAATCCTGGATAAATCTAATGACTTCATCCTTAGGGACGACTTTCTCATCCTGGCATCCAGACATCATTCTGTTAATGCACGCGTGCGATGATACGCTCGTTGTTGCAAGCTTGTAGAAGCGACTGAGCATCGCTCTATGAACGAAGACCAACATATTGACTCCTTGTGATCGCAATTGACCAATCAACTTGTACTCTCACTCTATCGTTTAACTCCTCTTATCGAACACGACTGTCTCGCTGTATTAGATTGCACAAAAACGTTGTTTCTCGTATTTGTTGGTTCAACACGTTCTAATTGCTTTATTTTATCATCGCTTATCATTCGCGATGCGACTCGAAGTCAAATTCGCGATTAGCGTGTTTCGTTCTCAAATTTTTTTCGAGATCTCACGTTACATTTATTTTTATTAGGAGCAAGAAAAAACAAGCTCTATTTTTTTTCTACGTTGGACTTATGCAGTGAGAGAAAAATTTCTTATCTATCTCTTCTTTTTCCTTATCAAATCGGTTCAATGTAAGTTCCTCTATCTTGTTTGAATTAAGCGCCTACTCGTATCAGGGAAATCACGTGATTGGCGCTGTAACTGGTTGAAATACTACGTATCAGCGATTGTGGACTCAACTGTCCAAAGAAATCGATGATGATATGGTCTTCACTTTTACTCATTCACCTTCGCGCACAGATTTAATTCGATTTCACATATCAAATATTTCCAATGTTTTCTCTTACAAAAAGAAACTTATGATACTGTATACTTGATTTCGTAGGTGAAAAATTTGCAAGCATACCTCACATGCTGCGTTCGCTCGTCACATTGTCGACCGAACTGACATCACGAAATATTGAAGAAACTGTAACGTTTTTTGGCGGGAACTTTGAATACTGTGGCAATCAGAGTTGTTGACAGTTTTTAGAAAAATTAATTGAAATAAGTGTCCTACATCTACATTTATGATTTCACGTAAAGACTTTTTTATGTTTATTATGTATTTATGTAAAGAATTTAAAATAAATAATCCTAAGATTGATGAAAACTAAGGAAACATTTATTATTATTTGCTAAATTATGTATATAATGTATTATTATGCATTTTTCGCACAGAAGTTAAATTTGCGAATAGTAAATATTTCAAAAAACACAGTACCCATGTTAATAGATAAGAAAAAAGGATATTTCATGCTGCTTCTTTCGCTAATTGTGATGATAATAATTAATGATCGTTAATATAACACTATTTAGAATACCATGCTAGATTCATATGGCAAACACATGTATGTTTTGACGTTTGAACGCTGCGAATTGATTGCTAAAACATCACAATCACAGTCGAATTTTCGATATTTGTTCTGCATGATTGTGTATATATTCACGACTTTAAATAAAAAAAAAAGATTAAATTGCAACTCATGAATCAAATAAAAATAAAAATCATGAATAAAATATAAATTACATATTCAGCGAACAAAAAAGAAACGACGTTTGGTTACGTAAAGAGGCATACGTATTATTCGTGAGATGCACACGAAATTAATACGATCCGCCTACATCGATCGCATCATATGCATGCAATCTGATGATGCACAGATTGGTAATTTACTTGGTATTTGATATAAGAAGGAAATAAGTTCAATGACAAGTCACGCAAACGAGAATCGATTCATGTTGTCAGCTTTTTCATTTATCCATTTGCAAACGCACGAATTCTCGCATACATACGTATACACACACATACACATAAATTCCTATAAATAAGGAAACCTTGAGATACTGCGTATGATATGTTATATTAAATAATATTGAGGATAATCGTTATATTTTTCGTACACATATATCAAATAGTGAAATTCTTCTAGCTCGATCGTTTGACAGATTATGTCGTTTCGTGAAAGTAAAATGCACAGTAAAATGCTTGCCTTTTGATTTTTGCAAATGTAAATTAACCGAGATGTTTTTACTCTTACTTCGTTTCCCCTTTCTTAGAATAAAAACAAAGTATGTGTAAGATGGCACAGTGTTTTGGAAAAAAAAAACAGGCAAGTGAGTGGTAAAGTCATAAGATAGATTTATTTATATATCCGATCGACAGTGTTTTGAAAAAAAAAAGAAAATAAACGAGAGTAGGGAAAAGCAAAAGATAAATCAAAGGACTTTCAATTGTGACAGGAAAGTTAGTTGTAGGATGGAACGGACACATCAGTTCAATGAATAAAAAAAATTTTAATTCTGTACGATAATTCCCGCGATAAGAAAGATGATTATGTCTCTGACAAGAGGTTTCCGGCGTTTCTCAATTCTCCTTATTGCAGAATATCTTGCTCGCTACTATTATTACGCGTATTTTTTTTCTCTTCAAATTTAGTTAAGTCTGTGTTTCTACTGGCTGTCAATGTTTAATGTATTAATATTAAGTTTTACATTTTGTTTCTGAGAAAATCTAGCGAAGTAGTAGATACTTTACACATAAATTACAGTGTTCGATAATTATTTGATGTTGACGTGTGAATACGTCTTTATCTTTCTTGCTATCGCGTTTGAAACGAACTAAAGTAGAATAGTAGAATAGTAGTTTTCAGAATTAAACTTATAGCTTTGCATAAAACTTAACAAATGTTTTTGATACTGACATTGCTGTGCAATATCAAAAATCTTTCTTTATTAAAAATAATAAATAAAGTGAGCAGAGGAGCGTATTTCTTTCGTTCCAATTCCTTTTTCTTTCTCCTCTTCATTGCAAATACACGATTAATATTTATTCTCTTTTTCTTTCTTTCTTACACAAAATCGGTGTTTTATTGTAGCATAACAATTCAACAGTCTTTCAGACTTTAATTGCAAAATGTCGCAATTTGAAAGTTGGAAAGAGAAAAAGAAAAAAATTATAAACTACACAATTTTTCCTTTTTCGTAAATATACAAACCAAATAATTTGTTCATATTTCTAAGAAATATAAAAGAAAACGATTTTTAAAACCTATTTTTTCAACTTTTTTTTAACTTAAAAATGATAACATAAATAATGATGTAGAAAATTTTCTTCTCCTTCGAGATATATCCTTTGTTAATAATAATAATAATAATGATTAAGAGCATTAAATATAAATATAATTATAATTTTATTGCTATATAAAAATCTGATTCCTTTATTATTATTATGAAAATGTACAAACTCACTAAGAAAAATATGCAATTTTGCATGCTCCAAACTGTATGCAACGCACTATCGCGAAATTAATCGACAATTAAGCTTCTCTGGCATAAAATATTTGAACGAAATTAAAAGCATAATCCTTGAGTTAATTCCGACATAATAACACGCGCAATAACGATAATTTTTCGTAAATTTTTATTTTAATATCGTTACAAAACTTTCTATGCGATAAAGTATGGCGATCTCTTCTTTCAACAAATCCATTATTGCCGCGAGAAACGATTCCAAGTCTTGTGGTTTTCGTTCGACGATCGGCAATGTACGAACAAGGACACGTTATCGCGAAACTCTAATCACTGAGATAATTAACTTACTATTTCACTCGAACTTGAGATTTGCCTTGTTCGCGAAGCGTTATGCAGGAATATTAATACGTGATCACTGATCAATGAATAATAAATAAACTCAATGTTATATAATATTAGCAAATTGGAGTAGGGAGAAGTTTGCAATTCTGTGGCTTTAATTAGACATCTAATCGATAAGCTGATTAGAACAATTAACGTGCAATCGATAATGCAAATTTGAATAATTGCGCATTGATATTATGTAATTACGTCGCATATTAAAAAAATATAATATGTAATAAATTTAATCATTAATTAATTAATGATTAAATTTATTATAATAATTTATTAATTAATAAATTAAATTATAAAATTATTATAATTAGTTATTAAAATATTGTTTTGTTATAAAGTATCTCGGAATTTTTTGATCAAATTGTATATTTTAGATAAAAATATGAAGAAAATATGATATCATATATATATCTAAGCTTATAAATATTTTATTATAAAATTATAACAAAAATATGTAATATAAAGAAAATAAATTTTTTAATAATGTAAGAGAATTGGTTGACTAAATTTAATACATTTATGCGAATGTTTACTTTGAAATCGTCGAAAATTATTAACTTTTGTTAATCATTTATTATTACTCCACCTTTTCTTATCATTTATTATTACTCCATCATATTGTTCCATCTCAAAATATCGATATCATTTTTATCAATGATTAACATCGTTAAAAAATTTATTTATACAATTCACGTAAACAAATTAAATAAATATCATCTATTTATCCTTATCTTAAAACATTCTCTCTTCATATATATGTATATTAATATATATATATATATATATATAATTCAATAATTATATGGGAATACGTCAATTATTACTTCTTTTATATTTTTGTTGTAACATTTTGTTATAATATTTTGTTTAATAAAACATTTATGAGTATATCTCTATAGATGTGTTTTTATAGTATCTTTTTCTTGCTTTATTTTTGTACAATATACTGGTATTATTATTTTAGAAATCAGAAAATCCTACAAAAAAGTACAATTACAATTCTACTTTCCGTGAGAATACTTGAAACTATCGATCATACAATATATGTATATTTCACATTAAAATCGAATTGATTTATCATTCATGTATCATGTAGCATATTTGCGGGAAATCATAAATATTTAATTTTTATAAGTAAGGTTACGAATTATCCAACGAGTGACAATTGAAATAAAAATTCTACAATTACCGCTCCGAAAATATTTCAAAAAATTATAAAATCTCATAAAATATAATATAATATTCACTTTTAATTATAAAACTTAAAATAAATAATTTATATATTCATAATATTGCAAAAAACATTTGTTTTAAAATAATACATTTCAGTATAAAGTACGTTATAAAATTTAATTATAGAGTAATAATAGTTGAATTATATTTTCGTATAAATAATTATTAAGAAAAGAAATACAAAATAGTTTTCTTCAAAAAACTTGTACATGTTAATACTCTTTATTAATATAAATAACACAATAAAAATAATAGTTTATCATTTTTAATTGAAGTTGTTATAACATTAATTATGAAACAATCATAAAAATTATCGAAAGTTATCGAAAATATTGCATGAGTTATGCTTGTAACATCATTTGGCAGATAGATAAATTATGTGAATAGGAATAAATATTTTGATGTGAAGAGTAACTAACAATGTAAGGATTTATAGCGTACTTTAATCACCGATACCTCCCAACAACGCTTAATTATAAACACACATTACGATTATCACGAAACTCACGTGAGCCATAAATTATAGATGTCGAATTTTAATTAAATAACAACTTTTAATTGCTCAAGTGGCGATCATGTGCATAATAACATGACAAAATCACGTGATTCAGAGAATAGATGAGAAATATTTGTAGTGAATCATACATATCGTAAAGAGAATCAGCAAAACTTAGAGAAAAAGCAAGAGCAAGCTTTACAAAAACAATTTGTTAATATTCTACAAAATTTAATTTCTTGTCTCTAAAAATTTCAAAACACATTATTTTGCGATTATTTTATGATACTTTGATGACTTTTTTTCTAGAAAAAATCTAAATGCACATTATATTAAATAAAATAGAAAGATAATCTCGCGAGATTAAAATATTTTCTTAAACGCATCGTTATACATTACGAAAAGGGAGTCTACTATGAGAGAAATTTGTTTCTTAATAAGTTTGTAACAAAAAAAATTGTTTTTTGTGATACAAGTGTGCTCGCAATATAATATATGTAATATAATATGTGTAACTACAGTTTATATGAATAGATAATTTTTAATTTTTACATAATTAAAACAATTACATAATTAACTTCTCCTTGAAGCATAGTTTAATATAATATATTTATATTCATTTTAAATATATACCTATAAGATATACTGAAATTTCCTAATTTGTTCTATAATTTTATAATTTTTTGAAAAATTGTATTCTTACAATATTTTTGTCATCATTATTCTTTATCAGTAAAACTTTTTTCATTTTATAATTTCAAAAATTTCTCGAAAAATTTGTCAAAAATTTGTCAACATATGAGGAAATCGGCAGAAAAAAGGGCGAGCATTTGCAAGCATTTGGTTAAAATAGCAGATTCGTGAAGAGCGTACACATATGCAAAAAATTTTGCACGTGACATATAGCAGTATGTCAGATGAGGAGTAGAATTACGCGATTGCACAGGGTGCTTCGCATAGCGATACGTTAGTTTAATCGAGGTCATGATGCATTGTATTCTCATTCGAAAGCACGCGGAAATTCTGAAAATCCCGGGCAGACTTGGCAAGCATTGTATCTAGCAAATTCTTTAATGATTCGTTACAAAATAGAAAAGTGACATAAATGAAAAAGAGCATCAGAATTGAAAAGCCATGAGTTCTGCTATAAATCTAATATATATCTAATTGATTTAATCATAAAAATGTTTTCGCAGTCATTTCGTAGTCACATATATCATATTCAATGTTCCACTAGAAAAGTGAAAATTAACATTATCACTATATAAATTTGATGTACACATACTTATAAATATATTTTCCTAGAACATATTATTTGTAATTTGAGGTAAGAAACCACATCTGCATAAGCAAAAAAACTTTTGAGAATAGTTTTGAGTCATCAGATAGAATTTGTAATGACATTTATTGTGACTAATAACATGTTGCCAAGAATTAAATGAATATATAAGTTTTTAACCTTTGTCGTGCGTTATTTTTGATGAGAGTTGTTTTCTCTCCCCTCCTCCCACTTCCTCTCATCTCTTTTTTGTAATATAAATATTACAATGACATATACGTATATTTTAAATATATATGTATTGTATATATATTTAAATATATATGTATTGTAAATATATATGTATGTGTTAAATATATATGTAAGTCAATTCGAAAACAATAAAGAGGCAGCTCGCCAAGAATCGAGGATTTTATTCGATTCACACACGAAAATGTGCTAGATATGAATCCCGACAAGAAATCAAATCACCTTCTTCGAGAGATTCGACTGCCGATATTTCTTATCAATATTTTTTTGGTGATTTGCGTAGGTTATAATAGTCATAAAGATTAAGTGAAACAAATTTTAATAGCCATACTAAAAAGTGGGAGCGTCATGCTCGCGATTTTCGAGAGGTCTAAAAAAAGGTATTAAAGAGTCATATCTTTATTACGCATCTCGTTAGTATATTAGAACGGAGAAAGTTTGAAAGACGAGAAAAAAAGACAATATAAATTTAAAAAAAGATACGAAATGGTATCATTATTCAAATGTTATCAGTATTCAAAGCTATTGATTATTTAACTCTCTTATTTTTTAAAGCCGCACGTGAAATGTTCAGAATAATAATTTTTGACATTTTTTTATCAAGTAGCATCAAAATATAACCTTTTATGAATGTTTTTATGTAATGTTACTTTATATCTAATAATTTGTCGAAGACTGAAGTAAATTTTTTAGAATCAACATAAAGAGCAATCAAGCTATTTGATATATTATATGTATTAAATCACGCTCTTTCTACAGACATTTATTTAAGAAAAAAAATCTCTTCATTTTATAAGCTTCTTATTATTTAAGAAAATTCATAAAATATGAGAATTAAAAAATAAAAATTATTTACGATCAATCATCATATATTGATTAGGTCGCAATAATCTCACATCGATATCAATTCGTAATAATTGCATAAGATTCAAATAAGGTACTTACCAAAGTATTCTGATACCCCAGTCCGTACTCCTCGTTTTCTCCTTGTGACATCATCTTGATTTCTTATTTCGTTTCGGAAAGTGATAAAATTTTTTAATCAAAAAGTTGTCTTTAACAAAAATTTCCGTCAGCGAAAAATTTCCATCAGAGATGATGATGAGAAGAACAAGATGGAAAGAGCAGAAGAATCGGAGATGAATCCAGACTAAAATTTAGTGTTTTGTCCAGGATTGATCCTCGAAGGCGTCCGATCTTCTTCTTCCTCGTTCTCTTCCCTTATGACAGCGGCAATTCATCGATGATTGACCTAGAACCGACACTACCCTCAAGATTTTCAGAGTCCCGAATGTTATAGTTAACAAAATCTCTCGTGAGCGGAATAAAATTCAAAAATCGATTACGCGGTGATAATAATTGAAACTAAATTCAATATGTTGAGAAAAATTCTCCTCATCGAGATAAATCTCTGACAAATGAAAAGATGATTATTTTATTCCGCGATTATTTTTTTAATGCGAAAATAAAGTCCCGATTTATTGTACGAAATATAACTCTTGTCGCGAAACGTTGGAACACCTCGAGAATCAGTTGCAGAAATAACGCCTGTATCTTTGCTTCGATAGCTATCGTCCGATAGCTTCCGTTAACTTTGCGACTCACTCCAAATTTATCGCATCGATAAAACTACACTCAAGAAATATGACCTTGTATTTGATTTACATATTTTGTAAAATAAGCGCTATATTATGCGGCTGTTAGCGAACCGTTAAACGCGTTACAAAGAGCATAGAATCTCGTAGACTCGCGATTTAAATCATAGAGACCGCGTTTTCGAAGATGTATGAAAGACGTCATGTCAAAACCGCGCATGATCTTTGCAGCGTGGAAATCGCGAGCGAGATAAAGTAAAGCTGAGAATATCGTCCAGTCACTGTGCAAACTCGCGGCCTGATATGTAAAAATCGCGCCGGTCCAACGTGATCAGAGACTGCACCTCGATCGGTGAGAAACATCGTTTTTTACAGTTTTTTTACGCGCAAAGTGAAGACCTTCGAGCCGGTAAATATTGACACCGAGGGTGTTTTGCAAACCAAATACGCTCGTCACAATGCGCGATTATCACTCGGTCGCGATTCTGTCACTTTAAAAATACTTTATTTATTTATTTTATCAAGCTAGTTATTCCTGGATCGTGATTCTATCATTCTATCAAAGTACCGCGATTGACAGAATCGATCGAATTCGATATTGGAAATTTTATTTCATTTTCGCATTCGCGAAATTCTCAAAAAAAAAAAAAAAATCTAAAGAACACTTTTAGATAAACGCTCGAAAAAAACATCTTACTTGAAGTCTCGTGTCTCCGAAATTCTCGATCGATCGGAGCCGAAGAAATGCGCGGGATTAATCTCCAAAACGCCGACTTACATCGTGTTACGTTGTACGAAAAGACGGCAGTGGTATCGGTTTACCATGTATGTGCATGCGGTTTACACCTCGTCGAATAAAGCGGGACTTTTCTGTCAGGAATTACCGTCGATTCGAGAGATGGACCCGGCGCGAAATCACCGATGACTGTCGAGACGCGGCGAGAGCGCGCGGGCGCCTCTGACTGCCCGGCTGGACGGTCGTGAGCCGACTGATAGGTGTATGAATGAAGCGGCCGAGATTTCAGTCACTGTGTATTTGCAGGAAATTCAAAATCCTATATGTCGGCGGCGGCACGAGCGACAGTGCCACTCCTCCTCGCGATCGATCCTTCGACGTCTCGCGTGACGAGGGTCCGATGATGATCGGAGCACGTGACAGATCTCCGCGTTTCCCGAAATTCCGCCGCGACGAGAGCAGACGCGGATTTAGAACGATGCGTGATTTTTATTCTCTCGTCGCGATAAGTTTTTACTATAAAATATGTACATAATAATTAAAAATAATAATTTCGGGGAAAAATAAATTTTAAAACGAACGTCTTCGAAAATGAAGAAACCGTAGCCACTTTGATCCGCGAAATCATAAATTGTATTCGCAATTTAATATTATATGATTTTCATTCTCTCGTCGTGATAAGTTTTTACTATAAAATATGTACATAATAATTAAAAATAATAATTTCGGGGAAAAATAAATTTTAAAAACGAACGCCTTCGAAAACGAAGAAACCGTAGCCACTTTGATCCGCGAAATCATAAATTGTATTCGCAATTTAATATTATATGATTTTCATTCTCTCGTCGCGATAAGTTTTTATTATAAAATATGTGTACATAATAATTAAAAATAATAATTTCGGGGAAAAATAAATTTTAAAACGAACGCCTTCGAGAACGAAGAAACCGTAACCACTTTGATCCGTGATATCATAAATTATATTCACAATCTAATGATTTTCATTCTCTCGTCGCAATAAGTTTTTATTATAAAATATGTGTACATAATAATAATTAAAAATAATAATTTCGGGGAAAAATAAATTTTAAAACGAACGCCTTCGAGAACGAAGAAAGCATAGCCACTTTGATCCGCGAAATCATAAATTGTATTTGCAATCTAATATTGTATGATTTTCGTTCTCTCGTCGCGATAAGTTTTTACTATAAAATATGTACATAATAATTAAAAATAATAATTTCGGGGAAAAATAAATTTTAAAACGAACGTCTTCGAGAACGAAGAAACCATAGCCACTTTGATCCGCGAAATCGTAAATTGTATTCGCAATTTAATATTATATGATTTTCATTCTCTCATCGCGATAAGTTTTTATTATAAAATATGTGTACATAATAATAATTAAAAATAATAATTTCGGGGAAAAATAAATTTTAAAACGAACGCCTTCGAGAACGAAGAAATCATAGCCACTTTGATCCGCGAAATCATAAATTGTATTCGCAATTTAATATTATATAATTTTCATTCTCTCGTCGCGATAAGTTTTTACTATAAAATATGTACCTAATAATTAAAAATAATAATTTCGGAGAAAAATAAATTTTAAAACAAACGCCTTCGAGAACGAAGAAACCGTAGTCACTTTGATCCGTGAAATCATAAATTGTATTCGCAATCTAATATTATATCTGATGATGTTTTCCGAGACTGTACGATGATTGATAACATCGATAAAGAAAGGCTCTATCAGCGAGCTTTGCGATTATACGCGATGACTCGCTGAAGAAAACACTAGAATCGACATTTCTCTCGTAAACATTTTACTTATGGACCGATGCGAAAGACAAGTGACTCGACTCCATGGGCAATTTTCGACGAATTCGTTTAATGAGGCTGTGGGCGACGACCTTTTCCACTAACCATCGTCATTTCGCTCGCACGCGATGTGAGGTATTATGATACGCGAGTAACAACAGTCGACCTTGACCATTTGCCGTATGACGTGCGTCGATCGATAAAAGAACTAGAAAGATACTAATGGATCATTAAAGAAATACTCTAATTTTCTCTTCGTGACATTTCAATCATATAGTGCTTCCGAGTTTGAATCATGCTACCAAACAATCGAATAATGAATAAGAAAAACGCGTCAATGTTCGACAACAATCTTGCTTCATTTTTATTCTGTATTGTTTCAAAGTGAGTCTCATATACATATTAGTGTATAAATAATAAATTATTTATAGAATGTTATTGAGAGATTTAATTCTTATATATATATATATATATATATATATATATATATACATATATCCATACAGATTTATATGTCATATATTTATTCAGAATAATATATAGTTGTACATATAAACTATATTACTCTCAACAAATATTTAATACATAAATATGTATATATATAAAGTATTAGATTTCAATAATATCTTATAAATAATCTATTATTTATATATTAATATTTATACATAATAAATTTTTCTTTAACGAATATTACGTTGTTAAAAAATAATTATCTATTTTCTATTTAAAAAAAGCATATATTATTATTATTTACGTATATGTATATATTTTACACACAAATGTATAAAGTGACAGTTATATGGATAATTTATTTTGTGCTATTAAAAATGACCAAATGTTTCCTCATATATTCAATTTGAATTGTGCTACTTGCGAGACGTTCATTAAATATTCTTTCCGTTTATCTATCTATCTACAGATTTTTTATCACGCGCCTGTATTATGTAAATCTTTCTATGATGCAATTAGTCACATTGCAACATTAATTAAATGAATGTTTTTCGCAAAGTCAACTTTGAATTTCCGATTTTATCCAGACTATTTTTGCCGAATTGAATTAAAATCGATGTTATTTCGGACTGTTTGATGAAAAATAAATATTTATGAACATAAATATTTACGAACAACTGACACTTTCTACGTATATAATCGAGGTAGAAGAAGAAAGGGCATGAATTCGAATGCGATAAAAATATGCGTTTGTGCAATGCTTGTTTTTACAACGCTGAGAGATGACTCATGTAATATTTCTAATGACTTCAATAACGTTAAACGTGATGTTATTTCTAAAGAAAACTACGTCAATTGTGTATTATGCAGGATATAAACGTTTATAATCGTTTTACAAAAAATTACTTGGATCTGATTTCAATTACTGCATATATAGGATGGAATAGATGAAGGAGATTGAAAGAGAATTAATATTGACAAACTCGATCGGAAAGAGTACAAACATATATATATTACATATCATTAATAAATTTATAAGCATCATTGTAACAAGATTAACATTATAAAAACACCAGATAGTTCTTTTGCTTTTTTAAAAAAGAGAAGGCCACTCTTATTAATACTGGTTATTAGTCTAATAATTGTGCGTGCATTTCGATATAATATTGGGTCTCAAAAATATACTCTTTGATGCAGATTGTAAATGTGACAATATTACATAAACATTATTATATAAATATATAATTCACAATCACGTTTCACCTAGCGCTTTATAGTCCCCTTGTACATAATTCATCGAATGCATAACTTATCTTAAGAAAGAGGATGGTTGATTGGGACAACACAGTATCCACCCTTTGGTATAATGCTATCATGGAGAATTATCAGGATTGTCTGAAGATGAACTTGGTACAACCGAAGCTATCATAAAAATTGAAAAGAAGAATAATATATAACTATACCAAATTAAAGATTCGTGAATATATCGCATATTCACCAACGATGTACTTACCAATGATGATGATTAAGATAACAACACAGATGATGCCAATGATAATCATCATTTTGAGATTTTTCCACCAGTATTTCCGTTTCAATTTTCCGGCGTGTTGTTCGAATTGCGTTGCGCCTTGCTGAAGGGCATCAGCGCGGTTCTCAAGCTCTGAGAGTTTCTGATCTCGCTCCAGTACTTTCTCCACGTTAACCTTCATTATACCCACAACTTCGTCCACTGTTGCTTGCGTTTGTTGCAACTTTTTGCTCGCTCCTGCTTGCTGAGTGTTTCGTGGCCCACCCATTTCTCCTTCTCCTGCACCTCCACCTTCCATAGTCCTGAAGCAAAAATGTTTTACAATTAACCTCTCCCCCAAAATTTATAATTACTCCATATTTGCCAATTTATAACGTGAATTAATGACGTGGATTATCTTCGATTGTGGAATAAATAATATAAAAGGCACTTGTCTATTTTATTCGATAATTTTTGAAGGAATTATATTATCGATAATTAATAAGCACACGCCCATAACCTCAAAAGTCATACATATGTTTCTCTTTAAACGAGTTTTATTTATATATTTGCCAGTTTGCGAAATATTTATCGTTCTCCATCATTAATAAATTTGTGTACAATTTAATTCTTGTACATATAAATAAAAAATAAAGAGATACAATTGTAAAAAGTGATGAAATCATCAATACGGTATCTAAAGCGATTATGTTATAGTAATTTCAACACTGCATAAATGCTTGTTTGCTACTCACTTAAAGATATTAAATGCAGGAACAAGTCAAGATAGTCAATAAAATCTATATAGACACAACTAATATAATGGGAATTATTACGATGACGACTACAGTTTATAGCGACAACAGTGAAATGACAGAGGCCGAAGATGGCGATAATTATGACGTCATGGATATTTTAATATGCTCACCAAGGATTGGATAAAATGGCAAAAATGTACAGTAGAATCAATCGAAAGTCGTTTCTTTTCGACCGTAATTTGTGTGTACAGTTTATAATAACTTATTAGAGTTAACAAAATGTGATACAAGTCTCGTGCTGTCTCGTGCTATCACGTTAATAACAGTTCGTCAAATTACAGTCTCCTCGCGCCATCTAGCAATAGTTGAAATTTCTGTGTCGATAAAAACGATAGTCTACTAGTCTACCTAGTCATCAATAAATTTTCATACATCAATTTAATTTTCTATACAGCAAATTTTCACCAATTTATATTAATTTGCAAATTAATATAATAATGCACAATAATTAATATTAAAATAACAATTATTAAAATAACATTATTAAAATAACATAACAATATTAAAATAATAATTATTAAAATAACATTATTAAAACAATATTAAATTAGTATTAAAATAATATTAAAATTAATATTAAAATAAATATAAATAAAATAATTAAATTATATTCGATGTACACAATTATTAGATATTATTAGATATATACAACAATTATTAAAATAACAACAATAAAATAAAATCAATATTAAAATAATACTAAAATTAATATTAAAATAAATATAAATAAAATAATTTAATTATAATCGACACAACAGAATCCATACAGCACAGAATATTGCAACAATATTACAATATTGCTACAATGTTGTAGCAATATTGCTGCGACATTGTAGCAATATTGTAATATTGCTGTAATATTCTATGCTGTATGGGAACATACATACACAACAGAATTAATTATTATCAAATCAATCAATTAATATGTATATTTTTAAGTAATCTATTATTAAAAAATTACAATTTCAATATTTCACAATATTTGTAGGAATGAATATTTCATTGCTTTTATTTTCTATATTGTTATATTTCAACTAGATGTTATCAAGTTGAAATATTTTTTCATAATATAATCGAGAGTATTTACATAAACGCGCAAGAGAGTTAAATAAAAATAGAAAAAAATTACCAAAGTATTTCGTAACGATTTGTTGTTAATTAGATGGAAATTGCAACTTAATTTCGTCTCGAAACTTCAATCGCGAATGACAAGTCTAATGACGTTTCTCGAGCGGCCATCTTCGTTGACCGGAAAATAAAATTGAACGGGCTTGAAACGATTGTTCGCGACGAGACAATACGTAGACAATACGTAATAATACGTAGAAAGTTATTGCCGCAAAAAGTTACGATCGCACTTACCGCTACGAGTTGCCATAATCGAGCGTACGAGCAATATCGCAGAAGCATTTTGGACGCGCGTCGTCGTTCACTGTGACACCGACGTGACTCACCAAGAAAATTGCGAGGGACGAAGGCATAAATAAAACATGTTGCGGATTTGCGCACGTGCGTATTTGCACCGCGTCGCCAGGAACGTACGCCAAATATTAATTTCGATGTATCGAAAGCGCGATCAGACCTTCTTCCCATTTATCGCTGACGCAACGATACATTGCGTACACTTGAAATTTATTTATAATATAAATAAATTTGTTTTATGCCAATGCAATTTATCATAACAAGATCATTCTATAAAAATTCTTTTACACATATCAAAGTACATTATTTAAAAAAATCATACTTTAAATAACTGTCAATTCACATGAGCCGGTATAGCTTGTGTGAAATAACTCGTAGACAATCGAAAAATCTGAGAATTGGTTTCCTACAAATTCATTCAACAGATATTGCACAATCAGCTGATAATGATTCTAGAATCATAAACACACAAATATCAATTTGTCTCGAGAGATTTATCGCAATAACTGTCATTACATTTCGCAGAGATGCGTCATTAAAACAAATATTATCAATAAAATTCCACCCTTATTTTACAATCTCAGATGGGACAATTTCTCTCATACGCATCGACATGCGAGAGAACGCACGTGGTACCCCGTACGCGAGCACGTCCCTGGCGGTGGTGTAGGGTGTGTTCGCGCATGGGGGTTGCGAGACGGCATCGGGACCGTCGTATTGACCAAAATCGGTCGCGCGTGCGCGCTCGGGGAGGGTTGGAGACTCGTCCATCGACCCTGTCGACCCCTCGAGAGATCGATCCTCGGCCTCGGCGTGCTTGTCGCTTTCAAACGCACCGTCCCCGCGATCCTGACGTTCCTCGCAGCATCGACCGGCGATATCCTCGCCGCGTTCCTCGGCGAAATCCTCGCCGCGATCCCCGGACGCGATCGCGGCGAGTCGGAAGCGACTCGGTGAAAGTTCGAGGGCGGAGGAGTGCGATCGAGATATATCGTCGAAGCGCGCGCGCCGGCGATATCGCGGCGCGGCGGCGTGTCGCTGGAAATTTTATCAATACCGCGGCGGCCATCTAGTCTCGCTGTGGCAGTCGCTCGCGAAAAGTTACGCGCCGAACGCCGGGGGTTGACGCCGAGCCGACCGATTAACCGACGAGGATTGCCGGAATAGAAAGAGCCCGAGGCGATCGACTACTACGAGCATGTGAGTACACGTGATAATCCGCGCGATGTCCGCCGCTTTCCGAG
Organism: Camponotus fellah; assembly: GCA_030586385.1. Lineage (NCBI taxonomy): Eukaryota > Metazoa > Arthropoda > Insecta > Hymenoptera > Formicidae > Camponotus > Camponotus fellah. The sequence goes on along the minus strand of JAPIVC010000279.1, from coordinate 207,074 downwards.
CCGGAATTGCCGAGCGAAAGTCGAGGTGCGAGGGTCCGCGGAAAACGTCGTGATTAAACGCATTCGCGATTATCCGCGATGTCTCGTGACGTGATTCTTCGGACGGTTTCTCCGATCGCGAAACGGGTCCTTGTGAAATGCTATCCGAGGATAATCGAGATACACGCGGATGTGGAATATATTAATCAAGGATGGTCCAAGAGAGATATTAATGTTTCGAGGGCGATTCGCGATCACGTCAAAGTTTCCCGATAGACTTTCTATAAGACCATCCTGTATTTCATCGAGAAGTAGGAAATCGCGAGCATCGGGCGCATCAGTTTTGCATAAGAAAATCGAAAAGGTGTGTTTCCTAGTTTCCGCTTGGCGTTGGACCGATAATACAAATGGCGATTGTCCCGTCGAGCTGCATCGAGAGTGAATTTCGTGAGCGTTTCCGTGATCAATGAATCGAAAAGCACTCGCATAAATGGCCTCCTACCTCCTGTCCGCAAACTGTAAAACGCGTCCGACGTATAACTAAATCAATGAGCGATTATAGAACAGGAACTATACCTCGTGCTCTAAATCGCTCGTCGCGATTTACACGCGAAAAGTTTCGCGGGGAACGGCGATCGATTCGGCTTTTCGCGGATGTATGAATGCGCAAAACCGCGTTAAGGATCGCGCAAGACTCGGCGAGGAGGGCGAGAATATCGCGACGTTGTAAGATGCGTTTTAAGACGCAATTGCCGAGGCCCTTGTCGTCGCCAATCGATCCTCCTCGCACGACCCGTTCGTTCGCGGCACACGACAGAATTTCCGATAGAGTGCAACGAAGAGTCCCTCGGAGCCTGTTATATATACGCGGACTCGATTTCGTTGACGGAGATATAAATCGAGAGGCGACTCGCAACGCGCCGTGATCTTTTGAACTTTCAAGACACGAATATTGGCACAAACACTGATTGGCTGCAGAATAGAAAATTTTTAAAGATTCAAAAAATTCCAATCAATGTGCTTAAAAAATTTGTCGTACGACAAATGTAATATTAGCCTAACGCACCGATCTCATTCAATGATGTATGCGAATTTTTTTGATTCGAAAAGCGGCAGAAATCGATTCTGGAAAATATTGACGAGATGCCGCATATGAAAAAAATTTCACTCTTATATATTAAATTTCTCTCGCGAATCTTTCTAACATTCACTATATATATATATTAATATACTAATTAATATGTATTATTTATGTTATTAGTTATATTAATTGTATTATAGTTATATTATTTATATTATATATTAATTTAATATTATTTATATTATATATTAATTTAATATTATTTATATATATGGTAATATTATTTATGACGATGGTACAACTATATGTTAATTATAATTTTGAAAAGCAATATGTAGCTTCCTATTTCTTGCTTTCCTCAATTCTTTTCACATTTCCTGTTTTCATCTTTATCTCTCCAGCTCGATTATAGATATTACATTTGTTCGGTCAATCGAGATAATATATTTATAAACAGTGTATATACAGGTGTTACGTGCTCGAGTATTTCGCGATCTTGGATAATTTTGATAGAGACGCAGGATGATTCAAGCATTGCCTATCGTTATAGCACCCACACGTTGTCGACAAACGAGGAGAGAGAAAGAAGGGGGAGGGAGGGTGGCTCTATCTTTTTGAAGGACACATGATAATTTCGAATTGTTTCGCGTTCGCGATGGATTACAGAGATTGACGAGCCATTATCATGCATGTTATCTATTCGCGCGAAAAATTCCTGCTTCTTTGACGATTAGCGCGTTCCATGTATATTTTTTACGCAGTATTTTTTTGCACGTTTGCTACGTTTCGATCATTCGGGAATCTATTACATATATACTTGTGTATATAGGTGAGATCAATCGCGCGAATCGCGCCGCTCTGCTACTACATGTCGACTCGCAGTTTCTATATTTAGATAATCAATGATGAGCACATTTACGGCAATGTTCTACGGCTTTGCTAGACGGAAAGGTTCGCGCGTAACGTTGTGACGCGTATGGCGAACAATGAACCATTTGTCGGATTGTTTGTACGTCGATCAAAGACGGAATCTTCAAGGCGCAACAGTCTAACTATCGCGATATATCGGTTGCAATTACTCCTTGAGAGTCTCTAGAGATAATTTAATGAAATTACCGTTTCCCTTTGAATGGCATAATTCCGAAAATTATTGGAAAATTACGTATGAGAGATATGCAAGTTATTAATTATACAAAATTAAATCAATAATTTTTAGACTAAGTAATTTGATATATTAATTCACTATATGCATTAAAATTCGATTAATTGTCTCGAACCATATATTCTTATCATTTGCTCTAATATTTTTTTAATTTATTTAGAAGTAACAGCGTTATTTTGTCTTGAAGAGTACTTATAACGAACTTTTAATTGTTGCAAATGAGAAATAAAGATTTTAACTTAATATAATATTACTTAATATCTTTTTTACACAAATCCTATAATTATTGATTATTCAGTGCCAATTCTACTAACAATCTAATAACAAGAATGAAGGCGCAATATTTGCGATCGATGTATTAATTCCATTATGTATCCCATTTTACGTCATAGGGTGAATAATTCTTGGTTTTTACGCATGATGTCAATAAATCAGAAAATTTATTCGACAACAAACAAATCAATTTAATGTTAAATAATTATATTGAAATAATCAACAATAATAGGAATTTTTGAATCACATAAAAAAAGAAAATTATCGTTGCATATACTTCAATAAATATCGAAAAGTTATATTAATAAAACAATATCAATAAAAATGTAGACATTTAGACTTTATATATATAAATAATATATGTAATTACATAATCTTTCTATTTTTCAATTAATTTTTGATTAAATAATTACTTCATATAATTACTTCAATATAATTGTTCATTAATTACATTGTTGATTGATGTAAACTGCATCAACTGGAATTGCCGTCGAAATATCGCGGCAAATACTGGGCGCCACGGCCAAATATTCTGTTGATATTGCATCCGACATCTCAATGAAAACAATCCAGGGAATAGGCACGTACGACATTTCTCTATGTTTAACTATTCTGCCAGCGTTATTCGAATAGTCGATCGATCGGCTGTTGCCACTCGGTCGTTCGATCGTATCTGGCCAAAAATAAAACCCGCAATCTATCGTCGACCGCTTTTTCATTCGCCCTAACTAGCGTTTCTCGAATCGTAGATATCGCCAACTATAAAATATTAGATAATCATGGAAATTTTTTTTTCACAACAAAAATTAATTTCATGCAATATAAGTTGATTGATTTTATCGGTATAATTATGTAACTTTGTCTGATCGATTAATTGATTAATAAATTTTACTTTATATGTATTTCATGAATAATTTTTAATCAATTAATTGATTATATATTAAATTGATTATATATATTATATATTTGACGAATGAATGGAAATTGATGAAGGATATGCTACGACCTGGAAAGAAATGGAAGACTAAATTATCTCAATACGCGCATAAGTTGTTGGATAATTAAATTGACATTATGCTCGCAGCAATTCCGGAAAAGTCTCGTTCTGTGCTAAAGGTCATACGATTTGATGTCGGAAATCTAGTAAAAATAAGCAGTACGACCGATATACGCATATAATATTATATATAATTCCCAAATCCCTATACAGCACATTTCCATATACAGTGGATAGAAAATGATGAATTTGTATTCATCCTTTTCGAAACTTTACAGAAAAATATTACATTAAAAAATATTACTACTACAAATATTACATTAAAAAATGCTACAATTAAAGAATGTTACACATCGTGCTTTATTCTAATATATGAAATTATTGAAAAAAAATATATTTGAAAAAGTGTGCAGTGTAAAAATATATTTTCTTATTACGTGAATAATTTTTGAATATAATTAATAAAAAATATGCAATAATAATTATTTGTTTGATATGGATGATATGGAAAAAATATATTTGAAAAAGTGTGCAGTGTAAAAATATATTTTCTTATTTCATGAATAATTTTTGAATATAATTAATCAAAAATATGCAATAATAATTATTTGTTTGATATGGATGATATGGAAAAAATATATTTAAAAAAGTGTGCAGTGTAAAAATATATTTTCTTATTTCACGAATAATTTTTGAATAATTAATCAAAAATATGCAATAATAATTATTTGTTTGATATGGATTTATCCATGATTATATATGCTAAGGCTTCACAAACTGATTTCATAACAGATAATTGCAATTGTTTAACTTTGAATATTCATATGCACGTGGACTATGAATTACAATCTCCTGAGGCCACACACGAGTAGTCGACCTTATCAATGACCTTTCACTCCGCTCATCTCGAGAGAGTTTTTTAATGCGTTTTCAGCCGATGTTCGCGTTACTACCATCGTTATTATGCTTCTTAGAAAATAGTAGGTGAAAAATGCGTAGGTAATACGCATCGAGTTTTTGCCATTAAACAGCGTGAATGGTGAAATCGTGTCATGAACTTTGCCCTTTTGCGACGGCTTCCACCCGCGGCTTGATATGGGGAAAATCTCGCAGCATCCAAGCACCATGCAATGATGATACTATAATTCCTGGCTCGTATGTCCCAGGATACTCTATCTGCGCATTTATTTTACGTTTTTAGAATTGTTAGAAGAGCACGTTACAAAAATGCAAATAAATCACGCAGTTTAAACAAATCGTGAAATGCATCGATAATAAATATCATATATTTAATAAATATATGATTTCAATATTATACACGATAGCTATACTTTTTAACGCGTATTTATTTTACACATTCAATTTCTGAAATAATATTCGCGCACTTAAAAATACTATTATTATTATATTTTATTTTATTCCTATTTTTTTTTGAATGATTAGATTTTATTGAAACAGTTATATTAACACTTTTATGTTGCCAATATTCTCTTTCAAGCGGCAATTGGTACATTTATAAAGGTCGCACGTTTATTTATGATATCTCGCCTACTTTAATGTTAACATTAAAATTAATATTAATATTGCATACGATATATATAATGTATTATTTATATAATATTATTATATTATATAATATTATTATAATATACACGATATTTAATATAAATGTTAAATAAAAATTCTTTTCTTTATATCGTTTATGGCAATCTTTGAGAAACCACGTCTTTTTCTCTAGGGCTACAGAGGGTGGTTTAGCACCGGATGCAGCGGCAGGTGCAGGCGCAGGCACCGATGGCATCGTCGGCGGCCCCAGGACGCCCCAGCAGATCGCCTCGCAGAAGCGGCTGCAGGCGACGCAAGCGCAAGTCGACGAGGTCGTCGACATCATGAAGACGAACGTCGAGAAGGTCCTCGAGCGCGATCAAAAGCTCTCCGAGCTTGACGATCGAGCAGGTGAGACCTTAATAAATATTTCGCGAGAGAGAAAAAGAATCAGTAGCGATCATCGTTCGCGACTGCTACAAGTTTCATTGCAAGTTTCATCGACCATTAATCTTTTAAATCTATTTCGTCGAATTATTGCCGTATTTTATTTTGCGATTATATACATTTTGTGCTCTGTTGTATACTGTCCATTACTATATGCTCATTAATTATTATACACGTCACTCTATTGTTTACCGCTTCTATATCAGCGTTCATTCATACTGGACATTATTTATTGTACCCTGAGAGATTAATTAATATTTTAAAAAGAATGAAAATGATTTCATTTCAAAAAAGAGTGAAATATACATTGTTGAAATGTATATTGTTCTTGTGTATAAGAAGATACTATACAAAAAACGTATCGCTATAGATTTATAATGTACAATTGTGAACGGTATAATAGATTTACTCAATTTGTTGTAATTTATTTCACACATGCGTTACAAGATATGATGTTATATTATTCGCATTCATTATGTTTTTGCCGACTAAGTAGAAAGTACATGTTCGCGTGAAGGCTACATCTTCCATTCATGGCAAAGTAGTTCGACCCTGCGCGTCTGACTACACGTTGATATCGATTACTGTGACACGCTCGAATCGATGCCACGTTATGTGGCTGGTCGATCTTTTCTCACGCAATCCGCTATATATTGTGCAAACGTATATTTCGTACTTCACATTATCCGCATTTAAATTACAGAAATTTGTTTCTTTTTAATAAAATTATACTTAAAATAAAATAATAAAATAATAAAATTATACTTAATTTAAAATACAACTCGCGATATCATACAATTGCGCAATTTACAGATGCACTCCAACAAGGAGCGTCACAATTTGAACAGCAAGCAGGAAAATTGAAGAGAAAGTTCTGGCTACAGAATCTAAAGGTAAGCGTAAAGTTTTAATAATTGAGAAATATTTATCACAATGCTTGAAATTTTTTTCATTTAATAATAATTGCTCTATTCTTTTTTAATAGATGATGATCATCATGGGTGTCATCGGACTCATCGTACTGGCCATTATTGTCGGTAAGTGCCTCACTAATGCACTGACGTTTAACAGCTGTCAACACTGCCACTGTAACTGTTTAAATGTTTTGTGCCATCTCGTCCCGATGTATATCTCGTCCCGATTTCAAGCGACTAATTCAGTGTTACTCTCTTTAAGGCGCTCTTTGCTTTGATATGGTGGAAGTGTCGACCCTTTGTCGAGATTTAATTAATTATTTAGATAGATGTAGTTACAGAAATTAATAACTATATTTTATTTTCAAATTCTTATCTCGATACAAACAAATATGAACCTTCTACCGCAAATATTAACTTCTGTTTAAAGCTTGATGTTCATCGTGTTTCGCATCTGAATCAGTCGTTCTTGATTAATGTCTCTCTGTCAATCTATACCCTTTGTGCTAAGGAGATAAGTCTATAAACGGTTATGTTTGCACGATGCGAAAAACGACGCGATGTGACAAGCAAAATGTTGTCTACGAGTTTGCATAGCTTTTGAGAAATCCTCTTGAAGGGATCTCTCGAGATTTCTCGAAGAAATGTGCCGAAACAAATTGTCTATCGTGCTTTGCTTGAATTATGTCAATTATTTGACCTCGATCCATTTTCACGGATTTTTTCAAAAACATCATATTCGCGAACGTTTCCTTTCTATTTCCGAATAATTTTCGAATCTATTAAAGTTCTATTTCGCAAACACAATATCATTCTGGTGGATTATTATAAATGAAATGAAAATATTGCTTCTTTATAAGAATACGTCTTTATCATATGAGAGATATGAGATGAGATGAAAGACACCGCTACCGGTGTGATCCGTCTGAAAAAAGGTGTCATTCTGTCTTCCTTTTGTCCATTCATCATCTAACATGTGTGAAATGTATGTATTTCTCTTTTTCCGTCTAGCGAACTTCATGTAGGCGCGCTGATTGGTGGAAGAGATTTGTGTGTGAGTGAATCTGAAGGTAGAAAGCAAAACAATTGCGACATTGCGTACCATTGTTGTTTCTCACCCCGTTTTTCGTACCTCTTTTTTACTTGTCGTAGAAAATGTACACCCCTAAATCTACAAACTTTCTGATTTCGTTCTCGTTGTTTATCATCCGACACTGAAATTCCACTCACCCAGAGCTTTCAGAATATTCCTTAATTTTGATAATGTCACGTATCAAGTATCGCCAGTTTTATAAGGAATTAAATGGACATTTCATTTAAGAGATAATATTTTAATTTATCAAAATTATTATTAAACTCAAAAATTTAAGTAATAAAATGTGACACAATGTTACAATAATTATAATTATATTGTATTATTATTATTATTAATATTATTACGCTTTTTTGTGAGAAACGCACAAATTGTTCATGCATTTATAAAACTGGCATCTCTCTAGTCAATGTTACATTGTGTTTGCCTGTGTGATAGGTACTTGCTGATTTATCTGTTGCTACGTGTATTTTCTATGAAAACCGTTATTCTTCCCACTATCCCTCACTACTCTGAGTCATTGCATATTTATAAACTATCAATTTAATTGGAAAGTACTCTCCAATTGAAAATATCATGGCAATATATTATATATCTTCATAAATTTTCGACGATGTCCTCTTTCATTTCTGAATCTTTTTTTTATCACAACACAACGTACAAATCAACGTTAAGTATAAATAATTCGTAAAAATTCATTGTATATCTTTCTGTTAGGAATCTTCTCAATATTTTATTTCACATGTTCAGCGTGTTTTTAAAGTCCACGCAAAGATGAGAAACTCGCTATAATAAAATCTATATCTTTTCAACATGACATATCTGTCATTTTTGAATTAATTTAAATATATACTGTGTATATGTATACTTAATATATTGAAAATCAGCGATTTTTCATTAAGGGATACCGATGAATGAAAGATTCGCTTCTAATGAAGAAAACACTTTTCCGAGACACAATCATTTACCTCACCCTGTGTGTGTGTCTGTGTTACAATTGTAATCGTTGTTATGTGTCTGTCTGTACTTTCGGCGATACCCTCTTTCTGAAGTTGGTCCCAGGCAGTGATTTTCAATTTTCTGGTGGTCAATTAACAAAGAAAAAGAAAAACACAAAAAAAGTGTGTAAATACGTGAAACAAAAGAATGTGAAGCTTCAAAAAATTGTGATTCGCGACTGCGACAGAAATAAAGAAACAATACCACCGAGAAATGAAAACACCACAACGACAAATGACAACATCAACAACAACCACAATATCGACAACAGAAAGAATTATCAAACAACTACAACTACAACAACTATAACAAAAAGGTCTCTCTCAAAGTTTTTGTTTAATCCTATTCTACTCTTCAGTACGGTAAGCTATGATTTTATTGTTGCACCCGATATAACTTATCCATCTTTTTCTCTCTATTATTCCACCAAAATGCAATTTAAATCTTCTTTAAGCACTTTCTCTTATTTACTTTCTTTTTTTACTGATTATATCTTTGCAAAAATTTTATATGTAATTTCATTCAAATTTATAATGTGCATTGTATTACATAGAAAAGATTTTTTTGTTTTTTTCATAATTATATGAAATTAATTCTACATGAAAATATATTTAAATATATGTACTTTTTACTTTTCGATACAACATATTAATAATTGATTCATTTCTATTTTTTTGTATATTAAAATTGCACATTAAAATAATATATATTAATGACATATTATGTAATGTATATGATAAATATATTATTAATAATATAAATTAATATTAATGATTTTTATATATATTCCATTTTGCATGTTTTTCTCTTTCTCTTCACATTCCTTTTATTTTCATTCAACATTTTTCAACTTATAGTACAGCGTGAAACTCTCTCATACACCGTATCCTCAGGAAATAAATATTTTAATAATGCATTTTAATATAGATACGAATTAACTGTATAAATGTTTCTGGGACGATCTTCGCGTGTCGTGCTTGACCTCTTATTATGCATGTATCATCAATTTGATTATTTCTCCCTCGATTAAAAACCAATATCTCAATATAGCTTGGCTTATCCATTATGTGAAACGTATATGGCGAAAGCTTGTAATACAGAAAGAAATTTCAGCCAGAGATTTAGCCAGAATTTCCTACAAATTGCAACGATATTTTCCATGGATTTAGATGGATACCATGATTAAAATGGATGGATATCATGTTTAAAAAAGATTCTTTAAATGGAACTTCTGGCAAGAGCAATTAATGCTGTTGCAATTATTGCTGTTGCTAATTATTTTCACAAAAAGAAATTCACATACCGAATGCCGCTCGTATACTCATCTGTGCCTTTTTGTATCTACATGCATGCAAATTGTCTTTATGGCTAACGGGCTGTGTCATGTAGCTTCAAACTGCGAATGATTCTAATTTACAAAACGCTTCGTCGAAGACAACTGTATGCAAAAGATGTAAATTTTAAATATGTAATTTTATATTTATATTTATAAATTTTTCTTTATAATTATAAAATTTTTTTTTTAATATTAAAAGAGAGAGAGAGAAAGAGTTTCATATGTATATTTATTACGATAATTTAAAAGTTTCATATACACACTAATACACTTTTATTATAAAAAAAAAAGTTTTATTATAAAAATAATGTTTATAAATCAGCTAAATATCTCTTTAGTTAAATTTAAAAACATTTGTCTACGACGAGCGCGATTCATTGCGAGTTTCTGCATGCGAAAAAAAATGCGAAATAAAGACAAAGAAGAAGAAATTTAAAAAAGAACGGGAAAAACACAGATTTAAAAACCGAGGAAAGGGAGAGTAAGAGGAATATGGCATGGATGAACCATCGCCGTCCATGAACCAATGGAAGAGAACAAATCTTGTTATTGTTTTCAGCGAGCGTCACCGGCGGCAGCAATACGCAAAATTGAGCGTGAGAGTAAGAGCTAAAGTAAAATAATGCAACAACAACCACAACAGCAACAAAAAGAAAAGTAAAAGAAGGAGAGGAAAAAAGAAGAAGAAGAAGAAGCAGCGGCGATTGAAGAGTAGTTTACAAAAAGGAAGTAGTTTTTGAGACGAAGAGATAGATAGAATGAATAATGATCTCATGAGACGGAAATTGTGATGAGCCGTTGACGAGCTCTGCCCAAGTTCTTCGCGACGTAACGTCGAATCGATTATGCGCGAAAATCGATCGATTGTCGGCCTTGCAATTCGGGAAAGGAGGAAGAATGACGGCGGATGATCAAAAGCGGAGGACGTTAATTCAAGCGGAAACGACGAAGAGAGCCGTTGCGATCAAACTTTTTTGTTATCTCTTACAATTTTTTCCGGATCGAGCAGAAGATATCCATATTAAACCGATTCTATCTTCGTAACTCTCATTATAGAAGATTGCGCACGATATATAATTGACATTTGCACAAAATCCTGTTAGAATTTCCATTATTATCATATTCCATTATTTCGCAAGTACTGTAGCAATTTCGTTATTATTGCGATTGTTTTGTAAAGTGCGGGAAATATTGATTTATCTCTTGAATTTTGGCAAACTGATCTGTTCATCTTTCAAATCACAAAAATTTTTCGAGAGATATTATCGCAGCGGGACTAGTTTGCGACTAAACGCGCTTGATTGATAAGACTAAATATTCATCGCACTTTCCTTCATCTTTGTTAATCAGGACTGTCCGCAAAAAAATGGAAAAAAATGAAAAATAGAGAGAAAAGAATGGTTGTGTAAAAAGAAGCGCGAAATGTTTGCGAAGAAGAAAGAAAGATTCGTTGCAGCGACATATAATATATAAATATATAAGTGTGTGTGTGTATATATATATATATATATATATATATATATGTATATATATGTATGTATGTATATGTATACATATATATGTATGTATAGGAAAAGAGAAAGAGAAACAGGGTGTCCGTGAAAATCATCACGTAAAACCTCTCCGGCGAAGGCAGTTGCTGTAGTGCATGTTCGCGCACACACTCGAACGAAACGTTCACGATGTATATCGAGACATTTACTTTATAGACACATATATGTAAATCATGTAAACTGTAAATAATATGTCATTTGTCCCTCATGCGCCATTTATCGAATTGTGTATCGGATTGATCAATCCGCTCTGATTATATCGAAGAAAGTCACACGCGTCCTTTGTTCCTTTATCTCACATCTCGCGTTTTTTCGCGAATTACACGAAGAATATATTGCGAAGCGGAGCGATGGAAAGGAGGGATAGGAAAAACTGCGATAGTCGCCTGCCTTCGTCGAAGACGGCGATAAATGTTTTGGAGCACACAATCTGTGTACAGAGAATTTAAAAAAATAATAAAGAAAAGAGAAAAGAATACGAGTAAGAGAAGAAGGAATTAAAAAAAAAACGGATGAAGAGAGAATAGAAAAGAGAAACGTCTTGATATAAAGGAGTACAGCAGCTATAGATAATGTTTTAAGGCTTAAAGAAGAATTATCTACAAGATGTTATGTATACATGTTAATAATAATGATAATTATGATGATAATAATAACGATAACATTAATAATAATAATAATAATAAACATTAACGATCATCTTGGTGACAAAGAGGAGGCGATTTTCATGCTTCAGATAACGTCAAAAAAAATGAATATTGTTTTTCAATTCGAAGATACTAGGAGCTCCAGCCTTGATTATCTTTTTATTGTTTATTCGCGAGATAAGATACGTTCATAATGATGACACATCGCACGCGTCACATCGATCATTCGTCGATGAGTTCGAAATCGTCATCAATTTCTATCGATTTTACCCGATTACCCTTCTTTCTTCCGTTCAGTCTTTCCTAATTTTTCAGTGCTGCTGCTGCTGCTGCTGATTCAGCAATAATTTCGAGAGACAAAGCGATCATCTTTCCGATCGTCCTTCGCAATTATTCCTCCCTCCGATCCTGTCCCGATGTGCGATGTCTGCGAGTTCTTGCAGATTCCACCGTGACTTTCGAAAAGTTCACCGGAAAAAAGAGAAGGACTTTTCAATATGTTGATCGACAAGATATCGAATCATTTTTGCTTTCGCGTCGATGTTCACTTTAAAAAAAGCAAGTCATATAATCTCAAAAATATCAACTTTTTACAATTATTGAATTATATAATTATTAATATCATTAATTATTAATATCATTAGCGTTAATTGACAGAAAAAAGTGTACATATATAAAATGAGATTTATCTCTACTTTTTATTTCTTTCCAAATTATTTTAGCACGGATCATTATTTAGCGTAAATTATGATATTATTGAAAATAATCGATGGGAATAAAATTGGGGACCACGCGTCGCTAGAGTTGCTTTGTGGAATACGTAAGAATCGCAGAAATTGAAAAGCGAAAAACCGATCGACGAATGAGAAATTCTTCGATATTGTCGGGCTAAGTGGCCGCACACAGATGACCCGAGTTATATAATGTTTAAAATGATCATTCTATGTTCACAAACTTATAAACACATAGCTGTACGTCATATCTTAACCGTCGACGTATCCCTAATAAATAATGGCGAATATGCGATCATGATGCTGCGCTTTGAACATTGTACAGTATCGAATAAAAAATACACTGCGTAGTTGAATTGAAGTTATCAAGGGATAACGAAGAAGAGAATTAATTTTTTTTTTTTGCCGTTTTTAAACCAAATCACTTCGATCGTGAAATTCTCATACTATATCTACACGTAAGCATCGGCATTTCTACAATTTCTACTCGACAATGAATGAAGCCCGATGCTTCAGTTGCTTTTTTTATTATCATATTAGTGCTGCACGTAAATGTGAAGAAGATACTATTTTTTCGAGAGCAGAATTTTCACTCGACCATGATCGGTTAAACGTGATTACAATTTTTAAAGATCAATTAACGATCGAATATATATTGCATCGCGCCTTCCAGGAAGAAGATCATTAAAGAGCCTAGTGTCTGTTAAATCCAAGCAGGAGGTAAGAATAATAAACTTGCTATTACATGCCGATATGTTTATTTATCTGTGGTTATCCGTAAAAATTTTATTTTAAGTCTTTTTCTTAATTGATTTTCTTCAATTTATAATTTTTTTAAATTAAACAATTGTATAACTTTATAATACATTCCACACGCGGAATCGTGTATGAAATTTCAAAAAAGCAATATTTATATGTATATATTTTTTAAGAAATTATTTTTCAGATATATGTGTGTGTTTCCTCAACTATTAATTTTTTAGTAAATACATATAATCGATTTTCTTTCATAATTAAAAAATTCCTGTGTTTCCAGATTCTTAAATCTTTTATCGGTTAATCAACAATACATGATCGATAATTTAAAAGAATCGTATATACCTGAAATACTGAAAAGATCTAAAGGGAGGAATCGTATTTTTAGATTTTTTATATATGTTAAGTTTTTTTATCATTTTCATTTATCAGAATATTACTTATATTCTCTCATAATTTCTCTTCTCTTGTATGTGACAATTGATGTAGAATATGTGCTTTTACCAATATAATTCATCTCATTCAACTTATAATTTTTATTAATCCATTTTGCCATCAAATCATTCACACTGCGATTAAATATCGTTGAATTAACAAGATGAATTATATTGTACGTATAAGTAGGTTGTCCCTGTGATCGTGTCAAAAATAGAAGACACATCAGTGATGTATGTGTGTATGTGTGTCTGTGCGTGTGTGTTTAATTACCGTCGCTTTGAGATTATTTGATTCGCTGTCCATTCGTATAACTGTTCGAATTTATCGTTAGTATATAAATGATGCCGAGCGTGTCAAGATTTAAAATAAAACGCGACAATACCTATACACTATATTATCTAACGGAATGAAATTATTTCGAGAGGAAGAACGAGAGAAAGGAAAAAAAGGGAGGGAGAGAGAGAGAGAGAGAGAGAGAGGAAGAAAGAGAAAAACAGAGAGAAAGAAGAAAGAATACTCTGTAATATAAAATACAGCTGTTAAGAAGGAAATGAAGATATCAATACAACTTCTATGTTCTAGCGTTGTACATCCTGTATATTTTTCATTTGTCCAAATTATGTGTTTCTGTGTGTTAAACGTTATAAAAGTGTGGGAATAAAAGATACCAAATACGACATTATTTTTATATAGCCATAGATAAAAGATAGATCCTGTGTTATTCACAGATACGGACGATTTTGATGGAGAAATCGAAATTATTTGTTCGTCAATTCAATCACTTTCCTTATTCCTTACAATTATAATTTTGTCACAATCATAATCTTTCATGTTTCGTATGTGTCTTCCTTCCGTCGAAAAATTTACGGTGAGAATTTTTTTCTTACCAACGTGAAAGAATTTTTTATTCCAAGGTATATGCACTTTTATTAATACATTTTACTGGAATTTAATCCTTTTTGCGACAGTAACGCAATCGATACACCTAGCTTTATTTATGAATATTAATATGACAGACAACAACTATAGCCTAACGTAACGTTCATCGAAAATTGATGGACATGATATATCTCAAAAATGCAAATCATTTTTTCAGCAAGGAAAAGATTATTTTAAAAGTGCCATTTAATAATACTATAAAAAAAGTATCCAATTTTCCTTCTCTTTTTCCATTGTCATTTTATGTTATCAACCCCTGATGTCGCTTTATTAATATTAGAGACTAATACTAACGCTTAAACGTTTCAGTGAAATTCATGCCGTCGGAAACGCCGCCTCCGCCCAATTATAGTTATCCACCAGGTATGATGCCGCCAGGTATGCAACCGGTGCCCGCTGCACCTGCGGGTGATGCTGCGGCTCCGGCTTCGGTTACAGCGAGTGGTGCAAAGTCGGGCGGCGGCTCACCGCAGGCCGCCAGCGCCGCGTTCATCAGCAACCTGGACGCCGATATCCGCAGTGTCGCGTAAACGATGCGAGAAATATCGATGATGCACTTGAACGAAGAAAAAGAGGAGTGATCGAAAAAGGTGGAGAAAAAGAGCGCTGTGATAAGGACCGACCTTGATGCAACGTCTTCATCCGCGGAAATAACTAGTCTACGTATTTGCCTCGAAGAGCAATTTATTCGGATTATCATCGGCACATGATGAAGGGTTCGGTGGAAGAAGCCGGTAACTTCGTCATTTATTCAGATTTGTTTTTTTCTCCAGATTTATTCACTCGTTATTTCGTCTCAAGACTCACGATGATTCATTTTTTTCCTTTTTCCTCCGGAACCCTTCAATCATCGGTCATGATTATTTTAACATTGAATTAGTTTTGCCTCTATCGATGATGTGATAATTAGTAATTTCGATATTTTATTAATTGTTATATTGTATAATGAGCAACTTTCTTCGAATGCATGTAGTATTTAAATGCAAGTGATTTTTACTTGATTGTATTGCATTTTATTTCGTGATTTTTAATCTTTAGGTTTAAATGAAAATATCGATTGAGTTTTTATAAGAAGAAAAAAATGTCCTATAAATTCTAAAATCCTATTAAGAATTCAGCCGATATTTTATTTTCGATGTGAATGCACGGAAGGTCCTTCGAATCTCATTCCGCTCTGATAGTTGCGAAAAGCACGAGGAAGTTGACGAGATTGTTGATGAGAAAATACACAAGTACGTGTATCGACGTATATACATGTATATATACATTATTACGAATGGTCAATGTAAAATTAAATCTCTATGTACGCGTATAAATAAATATATAAATTATTCGTATAAATATCAAAGTTAAATATCAAAGTTTAAAATGTGGAGGTAATAAACAGAGAAAATCATGAAAAAAATCGATACAAGTATCATTCGAATTCAATCTTAACCGAGGAAAAAATGTGAAAATATTCGAATATACGTCATGTACAGACTATTCCATACAAACATGATTTTTTTCAAGCTTGCCCGGACATTGATGAAACATTGTCTCGGATAATATAATTTTTGAGACATGGAACAGGAATTTATTTCACTCCCTCTTGCGCCAAAGTTCTTCAAATTTTAATAATCTCTTTTCGCGATTGATGTAATTACGAATACAGTTTTTTATATCAATCGATTGCGAAAATTATACTCGATGCAATAACGCAAATAATTCCCTAAATACTCCTTTGCACAGTTTAATTATTATTAATACTACTCTTTATATATTATACTCGAGATATATATTTTACTTTCTACATAAAAAATATAATTGTTACTTTCGAAAAATGTGTAAGTATCACCTAAAGACAATTCATAGATTTAATAGATTTGTAGGAAAACTTGCTCCCCTTTAAACTGACAACAATATTAGCTTATAAATGTATTATAGTATCGAATAAGTAAACGAATTATAGAAAAAAAAAGTTATTGATCCTCGTATATTTTCAAGCATTAACGTAATGACCTCGTGCGATAATTAAATTTAAAATTGAAGTGTCTGAAAATATTAACATGTAATTTAATAATGTTATTCAAATGAAGAAAAAAAAGTAAAAGACCTTTTCCTATATTAAATAATTGGCATATAGTTATTATTTTCTTATTACAATGTTCATATGCACATCATCATCGTACTGCTTTTGTCTCTAAGTAAAATTTTCGGACGATAAAAATATAAAAAACTTATTGCTTATTGTCATTTAAGAAAAAATGTTAATGTATTAATCGTGTCCTCTATCAAATGGAATACTATGTTGCTATCAAATAAAATACACTATGTTGCTAATTTCACTCAATCATAATAGATTCGTTATAAGCTGTCTATACACTAAAGTAATTATAAAGAACTAAAGTTTAGGTTTGTAAGTATAGCTACTGTAGGAAAATGCTTTAAAACTTAGCCTGTTGATATATTATTGTGTACGAATAACAGAATTATATTAATTGCAATATTTCTTGTACTGTATATCTCACTGAAAATAGCATCAGATTATTATTATATAATAGAAATATTATACAATATAGAAATATTATTGCATATTAGGCTTAAATAAATAACGTTGTGAAAAATAATCCCATGTATTCTTTTGTCTCATAAAAAAAAATTTATTACACACATACATATGTGTAATTATTTTTTGCATAAAATAATCGATTATAAATATCACTTTTAATAATTTTGACTAATACGTTATTTTTTTGTAATTTTGACGATTGTATTATTTTTTATTAAATCGAAAGCAATTATAAAAAGCAATTATTTTCACGTAACACAAATACTTGAAACAATTTGCATTTTACTCCGTGTCAAAATTTCAGAGTCGAATATACACGCACGCGTAAACTAGTGTAAACGATTGTGGCGCCATATCATTCAGCCAATTCTTTCATTTCTGTCTCTTTCGTCCTTCGACCGTGCACGCCATGGCTCCGGTAAGTTCTCGCTCTCGCGAAAATAGAGCGATCACTCGTAATTATGACCGAATTCCCACGAAATAATATCGCAGATAGAAAGAGCGCGTTCGACTTATCAGTCGCCTTACGTCGGATTTTCGTTTTATTCCGAGATTGATTCGATCGAGTCAGATTTGTGCATCGTTCACGTTGGATAATGACACGTGTTTTATGCAACGATGATAGCCGTCAAAAGGATTTTATCTATTTTTATCGAATTTTTAGACAACAAAGAAGGCCAAGGGGCCGGCTAAGAAACAGGTCCTTCGAGGTAAAGGACAGAAGAAAAAGGTGTCCCTAAGGTTTACCATCGATTGCACTCATCCTGTAGAGGATAATATTATGGATGTTGGCAATTTTGTAAGTTATTTTTTTGAATTATCATAACACATCGTACAACTATCGTAATAGCTTCTTCTTCCGATAACGAAATTTCTACTCGAGATGTTTATTTAATATATTAATGAGACATAACCTAGTGTGTAAAATTACTAACCTCTTTATACATGGAGAATTTTAAGTAAACATCTGTCTTGAATTATGTCTTCTCCAATTTTAGTCTTATATTATTTAACATCAATGAAATTAAAATTGTTACTGATTTTGACGTATTGATTTTCAGGAAAAATATTTACAAGAGAAAATTAAGGTCGGTGGTAAAACCAACAATTTCGGCAATAGTGTTGTTTTAGAGCGTAATAAGATGAAACTCTCCATTAATAGTGATGTGGATTTTTCTAAACGGTGAGTAATTTCGTGTTCCTTTATGATTGGATTAATTGTAAAAAAAGATCTTTATAAATATTAAATTATAAATATTAGGGATAACCCCTTCATTATTGTAAGCTACAGAAAGGGCGATATTTGCACTGATGTAGAAAACTTTGTTGTTATAGATATCTTAAGTATTTGACAAAGAAATACTTGAAGAAAAATAAGTTGCGTGATTGGTTGCGAGTAGTCTCGAAAGATAAAGAGACGTATGAATTACGGTACTTCCAGATCAACAGCCAGGAAGATGATGATGAAGAGGATGCCGAGTAATTTTTTTAATTCTCATTCAATTACAGATTTATCTGTACATAATTCTTAATAAACTTCTTTTAATAAAGAATGATAAAATCTATCTTCTTTCTATTCAACTTATTATACATTGTGTAATTTGGTATGTATATAAATATTAAGTGTAATGTAATTTTTTCTCTCAACTTTGCTATGAAATATTTGAAAATAATCGATAAAGTGCTAGGTAATGACATTAACTAGAATATTAGTTCAAAAATTAAAGATAGAAAAGTTAAGAAAAATATTGAATAATTAAAATACTTAATTTTATTACAATTCTTTTCAAATATCTCATAGCAAAGTTGAGAGAAGAAATTACATTACACTTAATGTTTAAAAATAATGTTACACTGAATTTTTAGAATTATTTTGTGAAAGAATATTGATAAATTTTGAAACGATATTAAATGAAATATGTAAGATTTTAAAAAATGAGTTGTATAATACGTCGTAAATGTGCTACTAATATTTTAATTTATCTATGGATTTATATATAATTATGTTACTGTCCAGTACTTTTCATATACAATCAAAATCTATTCACGAAAGAGCGAAACTGCATTCAATATTTATCATGTTTTATTTCTATTATCATATGTTTGTTAACGAACAGCTTTCTACTTTAACTGTTGAGAGGGCATTAGTGCAAATTTTTTGTCTACTAAAATTCGCGGGTAAATCATTTACTTGCTCTCCAATATTAGAAAAAAGTACAATCGATACAATAAATAAATATAGAATATGCATACCTGACAATTATCGTACACCAATTATGTACTTTCGTTGGGCGAAAAACTCGTGAAATATGCAAAAAGACAGTCCTGACAAGTAGTTCCAAATCGTCGATCTCGAAATTACGAATATTGATATATAATGTCGATTGGCCACAATCTTGCATGTTCAATTTACGTTAAACCGCACTTTACACTCCCGATTTTCGCGCACAAAATTCACTTTTAACATTGATACTCGCGAAAATCACCCACCTACGCACATAGAAGGTGATTCAAGCGCGATCGCGATCGTGATTCTTCCTCGCTGGACAACCTTCGAGAATCGCAATATCGATACTATCGAAATATTCATTCTTAACTCGATTCTCGAAGTGACATTCCCACCTTTTCGTGCAAGTGCAATTGTTTTTCTCGTTGATACGCTCGTGATTCGCGGCTTTGGCTCGTTGTTTCCGACTCGATATTCGAATAACAAAAACGAACGAAGCACGGCGAATTTTTCGAGCCACGCGAGCTTTAATAAGAACCGACCGTTTTCGATATCGCCCCGGGGGAAGCGGGGGATCTATTTCCTCGCGGCGGAGAACGCTGACGTAGCGCAATCGCAGCGGCACTCGGTTATTGTTATGACAGAAGCGAACGGAGCTCGTGTTGCCGAGGATCTCTCGCGTCGTCGTCGCTTTCGTTGAGTCAGCGCAATTGTCGGGAAGAGCGGGAAGAGAGCGTGCGATCAACGAGACCGAGGGAGCTTCGTCGCGATCCCCACGCGTAAACGGGGACAATGAAGTTCCAATACAAGGAGGAGCATCCGTTCGAGAAGAGGAAGGCCGAGGGCGAGAAGATACGACGGAAATACCCGGATCGAGTGCCTGTGAGTACAAGGAGAGATCGCTTTTGCGTCTTCGTTAAATTAAAGGCTCGAGAGGCTCGACGAAAATCACGCACGTCGATTTGGACAGGAGGCCGGGAGCCTCTCGAGGCGATTCCCTTCCTCGGAAAGTTCGAGAGGCGACACGTTGATGATCAAACGATCATCCGGGGCGATTCAATCGTGCTTTCGCAACGTGCGTTTTCCGAGGGAGCCCAAGGTCGCGGATTTTTTTTTTCTCTTTCGCTGGATCGGCCCGCTCGTATTTCGTTTGGCGAAAAAAACGTCATTTCGGGAAGCCTCTCCTCCGTCTCCCTCGTCCACCTCGTGGCATCGCGCGATTAACGTTATTTTCGCATTCCTTTTTCGTGCATCCTCCCCTCCACGCGTATTGATCTGTTTCACGTATGTGTGTAATCGACGAGGCTTTTTTCAAGCCTCTCCAAATATGCGCTGTCGAGCCTCGAGATTATTTACACCTTTAACCTGTTTACTTCGATCGCAATCGGATAAGATTACTCATTTTCTACACTAGTATTATATATATATATATATATATATGTGCCTGTTTAACAATAAGTGAAGGCGCGCTTCCGACTTCATGTCGGAATAAATTTTAAAGTAGACTTTGAAAGGAGAGAGAGGTTCTAGACCTTTGTTTCTCCTTGACGAAAACGTGATTTCCTACACCTTTATTATTGGATCGGGCTAAAGTTTCCTCCTTAGATTTATAGGCACGTAGAGTCTATCTTTATTAAGCATCATTTTTCCATTAGTTTTACGATTATTTGCTACTCTACGATCGCGCAACACATGACCAAGTATATTTTTTTTTTTTTACGCAGTACACGACTGCACTGCACGATTTTTATTTCGAAATTTAAATTACGTTTAATGTTTCTGTGCCACTAATGTTCCTCTCCTCCCAATTGTCTTTTATAATAAATGTCAATCTTCAGTCTAGCAAATACATTAAAAAATTAAAAATTCACAAATATATTTTAATATTCAAATCGAATTGAATAGTTTTATTTTTCGATTATATTTGATGAAATAAGAACCTGTTAATTTTGTTGTAACTACTTATAATACTTTTATTATTTTCACAATTGTTTACGTGTATTAATATACACATTAATTCATGACAAAGTAGTTTCAACCTGAAAATCTAACCTCTCTCATTCTCTTTCTCTCTCTTTCACAATTATCTGTTTATCAAAAAGAAGAGATTACTTTATCTTTTGTATATGAATCACCACAGTAAATCATCAAAGTATAATAACAAGAAATTTTTATTGATTCGCGAAATACACAAACCAAGGTCAATATTACAAAACCTAGATCTCTTATTTAATAGTTGGACAAGATTCAAATATATTATGTTAAATGCATATTTGAAACTTGTTTTTGATCCAAGCAAAAAGTCATCAATTAAGTCTACTTAAAAGTTTTATTAACAAATATTAAAATTTAATTTACCAAACAAATGCAACTTTATCGAAAATAGATTTATAGAAATTGATTTGTTTGTAGCATTTAATGAAATGGAAGACTAATTAATAAATTTTCCTACTAATATGTCAAACTATATAATTCATATTTTTCTGTATTTAAAAAAATTTGTGAGATGATTAATAAAATAAATGTTAATTTTGTTAAAGGTAATAGTCGAGAAGGCGCCTAAAGCAAAGATTAGCGATTTGGACAAGCAGAAGTATTTGGTACCTTCTGATTTAACTGTTGGTCAATTTTATTTTCTAATTCGTAAAAGAATCCATTTACGTCCTGAAGACGCTCTGTTCTTCTTTGTCAACAACATCATTCCTCCAACAAGTGCTACCATGGGTTCTCTTTATGCGGTAAACAATAAACAATATAGTAATAACATAATATAATGTGTATCGATAAGATATCTTGATTTTTTAATTATTGCTTATCTATACTAATCTTATCAAAATCTTTTTATTAGGAACATCATGAAGAGGATTTCTTCCTATATATAGCATACAGCGATGAGAATGTGTATGGTCATTAAACTTCCCGGAATGAGCAAATTGCCAAACCGACAAAGGATTCAGCAACCAAATCTACCATCTATCAATGTAGTCCTCATAGATGCTTTCAAAAACTGAGCATACAAAATTACATTTATCAATACTTTGCGTAAAATTTTATGTCTTGACACTGCACATTTGCTTCCTCCAAAGAACTACATAACTATCTTGCGATGATAAAGATATTTTTTTTTTGTCGGTTCATTCTACCACCTAAAAAAGGCTTAGTTCGTTATATAATTTAAGAACAATTAATCTGTGCAGAATTATGTGATTATGTGTAACATCTAGCCTAGGTATAAAAAAAAAAAAAAAAGAAAAAGAAAAAAAGAAATTAAAAAAGTCTTTATATTGTCGATTACCACTACTACTTGCTGTCACATATTGTTTTATTGCACATTACAATCATAATATTCTCTGAGATAATAGTAGATATATCGTATCATTATAAATTTAAAGTATGGTATAGGATTCTATACGTGATATTATTTTCATCAGTCTAGATTAGTATTATATATTGTACATGATTTTAACATTACTTAATTATGGGAAGGACGAAGACAAATTGTTAGACATGCAAGTGAGAAGAAAAATTTCTGTAACGGCTAAATGATGTAAAGCCAATAAAAAAAATTAAAACACGACAAAAATGCTAAAATTTTATGTTCTTATTAGATTTTTTAGATTTGGATTTTTTTTAAGCTCGATATATTAATCTTTTCCTTTTGATAGATTCGCTTGATCAGTTGCTGACAGAAGTAACATTCAATATACCGATTCTAGACTTGTTTTGTCCGAACATTCTAAATTTTTAACTTGTTTGTCCCCCGAACACTACGCGCTCAATGTATACTTGAAGAACGAACAGTAGTCAACTTTCTTCTAGTTAGAAGACATCAGTAGTTAATTTTCTTCTACTAACGAAAAAAGTGAAAATTATGGAAATGGCAAGTTATGAAAAAAATGATACAAATGTTACCGTTGATAGATATATTAGTCAATTATATAATCTTAGTCAAGAAGACAGCAACTGGATCGTCACGAGTTCTTTTATGATTTTTACAATGCAAACAGGTATTGTGAAAATAGCAAGTTTTCGAAAAAAATTAATCTATTTTCCTTCTAATTGATTAAAACGTATAAATTGTCTTTAATGATTGTCGCAAATTTTATTATTATATGTGCAGACATTAATAATTTTGCATATAAACTGTAGGATTTGGAATGTTAGAGTCCGGTTGCGTCTCTTTGAAAAATGAGGTCAATATTATGATGAAGAATGTAGTCGACATAGTTCTCGGTGGTTTAACTTATTGGATTTTCGGATTTGGACTCAGTTTTGGATTATATGAACCCAATAATCCTTTTTTCGGTATCGGAGGTTTACTCATAGATCCTCCTATCGAAGATGAATACATGGGTTCTATTTGTGCCGCGTTTTTATTTCAATTAAGTTTCGCCACCACCTCCACGACCATCGTTAGTGGTGCTATGGCTGAACGGTATTTATTCCATAAATCTTGAGGACAATAATAGTAATGTAAATTTGGCATTTTATATTTATGTATACTTGACATTTTTTAGATGTAATTTTAAAGCGTACTGTCTCTTTTCGTTTCTAAATACTATTGTGTACTGTATGCCAGCTGGATGGGTATGGGGTGATCATGGCTTTCTGAAGAACATTGGAGTTGTCGACATTGCTGGCTCAGGGCCGGTACATCTTGTCGGCGGTATTTCAGGTATAATCACAATGACAACGTGTATTTAATCAGGTATCGATAGTAATAATAGAGAGTAATAATTTTCAATAGAAGATATATCAATTTATCTACCTATCTATTTGCCTTTATGCAGCACTAGCTTGTGCCATCATGCTCGGTCCCAGAATAGGTAGATATGATAACGGCATCGATCCTCTGCCACTCGGATGTCCCGTTAATGCGATCATGGGACTATTTGTATTATGGTAAAACAATCATAATAGATTACCACGTCGAGAGAACACGAAATAAATATATTAATTATATAAAATGAATTCAAATCATGTAGGTGGGGTTGGTTAGCGTTTAACAGTGGTAGTACATACGGGGTAACCGGCGAACGATGGCAGTATGCCGCTCGAGCAGCCGTTTCTACGATGATGGCCAGTATGGGTGGTGGTCTGATCGGTTTGGGATTCAGCTTGACTAATCCGAATGGAATCGATATCCTTAGCCAGATAAATGGTATCCTCGGTGCACTAGTGGCGGTTACCGGTACATATTGATCAATATAAAAATAATAAAAATCAAATCAAGCCGATTTTTAATCGTAATATTATGTCAGGTGGATGTTTCTTATATAAAGCCTGGGAAGCGATAATAGTTGGGATGATTGGTGCTTTCATCACATGTATTGCAATGCCAACGTTAGATAAATTTCATATAGACGATCCTGTTGGAGCTGTTGCCACTCATGGTGTGTTTTAATCTCATCTTTTGAACTTTTATATAATCTCATAATAAACTTTTATATTTATCGCGATAACAAAAACACTTTGTTATAGGTGCAAGTGGTGCCTGGGGAGTTATCGCAATCGGCTTATTTGCTGATAATCCGTATCCTCTAGATACCACAAGTGGAAGGAAGGGTTTGTTCAAAGGTTTACAATGATTGTATATATATATATATATCTTTTGCGCCATTATCATTATATATTATATACATCTTAAATATTCATTTTTTATATATATATGTAACTTATATATATATATTTTATATAAGTTTATATATCTTAAATATTTAAATATTTATCATTATATATATATATATATATATATACAATAATAAATATTTAAGATATATAAACTTATATGAAATATATATACAAGTTACATATATTATATAATTTATATAAATTTTTGTAGGAGGCGGCTGGTATCTATTAGGAATACAAAGTTTATCCGCGCTTTGTCTAGCTGTTTGGAGTTTTACTAGTTCTATTTCACTACTCTGGGTATATCATATAAGATTTCATTTTTTTTTTAAATATTAGAGTAAGATATAAGAGACATTTGTTTCTTTACAGATAATAGACAAGATAATACCGATTAGAATGTCGGTTTACGAAGAAGTTCTCGGAGCAGATCTTGTAGAGCATAGAATACGTCATTCAAAAGTATAAATTTCATTAATTTTCTTTCATTTCTATCATTTATGTTTTAATCTCTTAATTTTTTAATTTGTATTTTTATACAAGCCATCTCTTATGAGATATATGTTTGTACAGATAGGTGTGAGTCGTGCCATGTCAGCGCTTCGACCATTCACTATGGAGAAACAATTGAAAAGTGTACCTCCTGTGGGTATAAATCCTGGTAAGAAAAAAATCATTTATTTAAATTCTACATTGAAATACTATACATTATTCATTTCTTTAATACAGGTCATGATTCGTTTCTCGCTCAACATAAGAGCAAAAAATTAGTGAATCTTTCTAAAAAACAGCCGCCAAAAAAAATAACAAAAAATTCTCAAATTAAAACGATTACAAATTCCGCGATATCTGCAGAGACAAAGTCGCATTTTGCTTGGGTGAATTAAGAGAGAACTCGTATACCACGAGACCTATATACTTCATCGGATGTAAATTTATTACAAATGTATAAACATATACACGTGCATTAATTTCGTCGCACATTCCCTAATATGTCCGAAAAATATGTGTATACGGAAGACACATATTCCTTAATAAATATTTTTAAGTTCTTATACATTCACACATAAATAAATATTGTTCATGCACATACACACGCACGCCCACACGATACAGAGATAAATGGACATGATAAACAAATCACAGACAAACTGAATTTTAATATGTAGCCTATGGCACGGATATCTTTTCAGTTGAATAATTTTAAAATTATTTATAATATTAAGATCATTCCCGATAAAATATCTATAATGATCATTATTCTCGATATTATATTAATGTTCATTATTATAGGAAATAAAATATTTCCATAAATATTTGTGTCTTTATAGTTTCATATACCAAAGACGATTGTACAGAGAGAAATTAGATTATATTCTACTTCGTTTATATATTGGCAGGAATTGTCACTGAAAACTATACATTCAGTATATATTCACAAAATACTATCTTTCTTTTTCCTTTTCAGATATTGTACTAGCGCATGTTAATATTTACAATATCATTATACCTAATATTTTCTTGAAATTTTGTTGCAAATAATACTTTAAAATTTTCTAAATTGATTTTTAAAAATTTAATACTGGATACACATGTATGTATGAATGGGAGGATTTATAAATATTCTGGAAGAATTTATAGACTAGAATATCACACCTTTTTCAGATTTACAATGTATAAGTAAAATTCCTCGTATTTTTTTTTCCTAATTTTTTTCATATAATATCGTTTTTGTCGTAATTATTACTTAAAAGTAATTCAATAATTAAATTCAACATATAAAAACTGTGTATCTAAAAAAATTAACTATTCTATGCTACTCTATATATGTATAGTTTATAGTATATTGTCTATATAAGTGTGATATAAAGTATTGTAATATCTAAACCTGTTCTACAAAGACTGCTAAAGAAGGAGACTTACCAATTACATTTAATATATGTAATTTTATGGAACACAATAGGTTTATAATAACTTACCATTAGCTTGTCATTATTATATATTACTTAATGCCCACTGAGAAACTTCTGTAGGAAGGCCTGAATAATTTTTTACAGCATCCATAACTTGCTGCGAAGTTAATGTAAATTTGTAATACTGATATTCTTTTTCAAATTTTGTAGTCGTGCTTCCAACTGGTACCAAAATTTCTAAATTCTAGAAAATATATATGCTTATCCAGTTTTTCTTCAAATATTTAATAGAAAAAAGTAATTTTAAATGGATGCCTTACCTTGATATGTTCAAAAGCTTTCATGATAACTGGTTTCTGAACAGACTGTATAGAGGAATTTTGATTTACAAATTTAATATAGCGATTGTAGACTGTCTCAAAATTCAATGGTTCACCATCATAAATCTCTACCTCATGTTTCATTGCTATGATCTATAATAATATTGCATTAAGTCTTTATTTTATTATAAAAAAAATTAATTTCATATAAGATAATTGTAAGAAACACACTAAGCACATTTCCAAAATGGATAATCCCTCAAGCATCAACAATTTATCATCCTCTGAAAAGACTTTACTCGCTTCCACAAAATCGTTCACTTCCAATTTCTGATGTTTCTCGGATAACGTCGAAACGGCGACTGCGAGAAAATTTCTAAAGCTCCTCTCACTTACATCGATATGATACATTCTCTTGAGTAAGTTCACCATTGTAACATTGCTAGTTAAACTTTTAATGTAATCATTCCACATAGAACCAAATTGAGGATCTATTGTACAATCATCATATTGTTGCTCGACTTTATTTACGTTCTCATCATCAGGTAAACTGAGAAGATTTTGAAAGAGTTCCAGACGATCATCAAACGCAGACATAGGCTGTTCCGAAGATGATGTATCACCAGGAAATAAAAATATTTGGCGATGTGAAAATCTTGATTTGACTCTCTTTTCCAGTAACTCCACAACATCTAATCTACAAGTTATCCCTAATACACATATTGGCACCTGCAAAAAGTTTTTCATTCATGTAAAATTTTTACACTTTTACTTTTGATTAAAATCTTTTTTAATCAAAATTTTGATGTATTTGAATATTTACCTGTGCAGATTGTGCAACATCAAATAAATTATACAATAATGTCTGATTGTGATGTCCACAGAAAAGATCAAACTCATCAAGTATAAATATGATTGGTTTTGAACGTTTCTTATCACCAGATTTCAAGCAATCTAAGAGGAAACTTAAATTTTCTGCAAATGTTCCAAAAACCTTATCACCAACTACATTTTCCAATTGCATTTGACGAGTTAGATCTTTTAGCGCTAAACGATCATCAGTATGAACTAGTCCATGTAGGTTCACTATTAACGCATTATCTTTAAAGCTTTTTAAAGCTGATAATTCCTTTAAAACACTATTGATAAGCTGAAATTATGTAAGTTATGTATATTAATTATATATAAATATTTTTTTTATATGTATAATTGTAAAAGATAAATATCTATACTGTTGTTTTTCCACTGCCTCTGGGTCCAATTAGCAAAGCAGAATTGCTTTCACCCATTTCAACAGTACGTTTCACTAAATCCAATACATGTAGTCGCTCTTTAACATGATGTCTAAACTTGGTTTCAGGACACATTATTCTACGCTTTAAGTATTTTCGCGTAAGCAATATCATATTGTCTTGAAAATCAATTGCCATATTTTTCTTCTTACTCATTATTTTTTTTAAAATTAAACTATTTAACAAAGATAGAGAATCTGTAATTAAAAATTTATCGAGATTTTAAAAATAATAATATATTCTTGGGATGCTTCACGCAAATCGATAAAGTTCTACAATTTTTTATTTTATCAATAAATTCAATTTTCACCATTAATCGTACTTTACCTTTAGAATTTAGGACGAATGTTTATAAATATGATATGTATTCAGGATGCGCATCAGAGGACATAATCGAATCCCTTGCGAGCAAAGTTCAACGACTCCAGAAATATGTATTTTTTGTGTAAATTTATGCGAGTTCTAGGGGATTAAATATTTTTCGATCGATTACCATGATTACTGTATTTTTTTTATAGAAAATAATGTTGTACGAATGATAGATAAATAATCCGGTCGCACGCCGAAAGGAAATATTTACCAAACAAACACGGATATGATGTAACGCAACCGCCGGAGAACTGTACTGAACTGTACTCTGTACTCTGCGCTGTACCTTTTTAGGTTATAAGGTGCAGAGAGAAGACTGAGAGATGTCATGGCCTGCTTTTAGGTGATCTCTGAAAGTTGATACTCCCTCTATGAACATTGAAAACATGGACATGAACTACAAAGCCAAAGATCATAAATGTTCTCAGAGGGTAATAGATAATGTGCACAATTTCTGGTTTTGTTCCGTGCTATGTGCACGAAATGTCGGTAGCATTAGTGCTGTATAACAAGATATTTTTATGTAAATTTTTATATAAATTGATTTTATATAAATTGATAGTAAATAAATTCAATCGCGAAAGATACTGTAATATTCAAAGATGAAATAAATATTTTTCTATATTCATTGTCATATTTATCTTTTTATTTATAAAACACAAAATGCCTGCTGTGGGATAAAAACATTTTTAATCGTATTTCTATAAATCTTCTTAATTATCAGTAAACTGATTTTTTATCTCTTATATCTATCAATCATTTTTTTAATTATTTAAAAATTTAATTATATGAATACATGTATAGAATTTGTCAAATTAATCACTGATTCTTTTGAAGTTTTTATAATTAAAACTCGAAAAATATAGATGTTGAAAATATTTTAAGTCCTTCCTTTATATAAAATACAAAGAATTTATAAAAAACCTGGGATTATAGTTTCACTCTTACAATAAAAATCCCCAATTTTCAACAGGACGCCGAACTAAACGTCACAAATAGATCTTACAAAAACCGATAAGAAATAATTCTCCATAATGAAAATCGTTTTGGCTCCTCAATAATACGAATGTAACTTTTATTAACATTTATTTAAGGAATAATGTATTAAGGAATAATTTAAGGAATTATTAAAGGAATAATGATAACTCTTTTATTAAGACAATCTCGTCTAAAAACGTGAAAAGAATGCGGGAAAAAAATGGTGTTTTCGCAATCGTAATTTATTAATTTATTTATGAATATTTTTCATAAATAATATGAAATATAACTGAAAAAACAATCATTAAATTTATAAAAATTTATTCGCGATTTTATAATTTCGAAGGTGAGGTTAAACTTTATAAAGCTAATATTTAATCGTTAACTTAACATCGACTCTTTATACTTTTATTCGATATCTTTTAATCAACAATATTTAGGAATATTATTTGACAAGAGGAACAACGATAAAATCTTATATTAAAACGACAATCTCGCGTTCTTAAAGAACGCGAAAAGAATGGAAAGAGTACGGTATTTTTGTAATCATAATTTATTAATTTATTTCATAAATATTCAGTTCCGCACGATATAGAATTTATAAATAGATAAATCTAATGGAAAGCATATATTAAATTTATACTAATTGACTCGCGATTCTATTCTAATGAAGACGTTTGTCAAATTTTGTGAAGCTTATATTTAATTATTCATTTAATATCGAATTTTTACATTCTTTTATATGTTTTTACAATCTTTTATATTCGATATTTTTTTATATTTAATACCACAAGAATATTTAAGATAAAATTTCTAATAAAATATTTATAAAATTTGAAATATATAAAATTATACATACATATTTGAAATTTATATATAAAAATTTTCCGATTTTATCAATGATTCTTTGATATAAAAACATAAGCAGTTATTCTATTACGAATATTTTATAAATATATACTATAAAAATAAATATGTTAATTTAATGAATTACATCTATATTAATTACTATTATATAATCATTACACGTATACTTTCGATCATTTTTCATTTATCATTTACATAAGAATTTACAATTGCAAATACAATTTCATATAATTATAGTCATAATTGTATTGTATCTTTTAATTAAAATATCATTGTTAGATTATAAATTAAAATACAATTATAACTATTTACAATTTACAAATTTATGATGCTATCAATATCAAATAAATATATTTGATTTATTCAAATGTTTAATAACATAAATAATTTGAAATTGACAGCATTTGGATTTAATATTATTTAACTTATTTAACTTTAATGATCCTAACAATCCTAACAACCCCTAACAAGTCCTAACAATCCCTAACAAGCTTTAACAATCCTATTTCTTGATTAACTAAACTTATTTAACTTATTTAATTTTAATGACCCTAACAATCCTAACAACCACTAACAAGTCCTAACAATCCCTAACAGGTCCTAACAATCCCTAACAATCCCTGTCAAGCCTTAATAATCCTTCTTAAAATTATTCAAGAGGAGCCTATCTCACGTGTATATTTTAATCACGTGTCCTAATTACATTCCCTAACCACGTATTCTTCAGGCCAGTTGAACCTACCTTTCGTTGATCCTGGCCATTTTTTTTCTCGATCTCTAATCAGAGATCGAAAAAGGAGATAAACATTCCTTCTTTTGCCGGCTAATTACCAGCAAATGAGCGTAAATATTTCACGATCATCGCAACGATTGTTTGATTTTATGATCGTTCGTTAAATATTTGAATATAACTTTATTTTAATTGAAATAAAGCCAAATTATTACAAATTTCTATATATTATATTTTATAATAAAATATAAAATTAATGTGTGTATAACATTTACAAAAATCATATTACAAATTATTTAATTAATTCATTAAATCATTTGGCTTTATATTAAGTTAAAATAAAGTTTAAAAACAATATCTACAAACAAATTCTACGATGGATGAGCTATAAGGAGACACGCAATTAGAAGATAAGTGCGTGTTATAGAAATAAATTAGCATCAGAATTGATGAAATTGCTAAAATTATTAATATAATTGATAAAATTGATAAATAATGTAATTGATAAAATAATAATATAATGTAACTGATAAAATTATTAATGCGTGCTCTTCATTTAATAAATTAGACAAGATCTTTACAAAATATTTTTTTTTCTTGATTCTCTTTTTTTAATTAATACTTCAATATATTATCGCAAAGCATTTCGAAAGAATTTATTAAAAGTTATTTAATTTAAATAATCCTAGCTCATCCATTTTAAGGCAACGGATTACTACAATCTATAATCTACATCTACATCTACAATCTCTACGAATTCGTTACCTTAAAGTTAAGTAAAAGTTTTTCTCACTCACCGGCACTGATGCGCAATAGCGGAGTTATCGAAGCTACGTTGTCTGTAACAAATATAAAATTTATTTATAATAATGTTCACAAAATCAATGTTTCAAACAATTTTTATTGTTTGGAATTTTATATCCGATGTGTAAAATAATAAGCAGAGATAAACGTGTGGAAAAATTTTATAAATTTTTGAAACTGTTTTTTAAATAGAAAGTTTTATATGAATCTTTTATAAAAATCTTTTTCTCTAATTTTCTCTTTAATTCATTTAAATAATAAGACCGAATTATTATGCGTACAATTTATATCAATTGATATACAAATAATAAATATTCACCATCAGGTTGCTCCGCCGATGCAAGATGCCTCTCCCAGGCCTCCTCCTCCTCTCATGTTGTTGACGCGCGATACTTTTAACGACACTTCCGCACTCACGAGCGATATTTTTATATCGCTATTTCCGCTATTTTACGCGCGATACTAAACGGCACTCCCGCACTAATTCGGTACGATTAAAAATTTGAAAAAATTTTAAAAAATTTAAAGCACCATGTATATATATATACATATATATATATATACTTTGTACGACACTCCCGGTTTCGAAAAACGCGACGGCACGAGAATATTACAACGAAAACGCAGTAACGAAGTGCTTGCCGTCCACGGCACGTTAACGGCATGAAAGGGTACTTAGCTTCCCATTCAGGCATCTTAAGATTTATCATAAATAGAAAAATTTAAGATAAACCTTAAGACACCATCCAAGTACTAAGCCCTCCCACCACGACAAGGTGTACCCCATGGGAGGGTTATATTATATATAATTTTATATATAATATAATATATAATTAATTTTGTAATATACTATATAAATTTTAATTCGCAAATATAAACGATAAAAGTGGCGAATACATCCAGGGGGATGACACGCAACAATATAATAAATAATGAATGTGATAAATAATTAAAATATTAATGACTTACATCATATCTTATTGATCCATCCATTTCCAAGACTTTCTTTTTTTCTTTTGTTTCACTTTTTCCTCGTGGCACTCCAATCTTTGTTGCACTCATTTGAATTTCTCGTTACACTTGTAATTGTGTTTAGAGAAAGAATTTGATAATATATGAGACGTCTCACATCACTACTTCACTGCTCAAGAGCCACTGACCGAATGATCGTAAGTCACATTAAGAAACATTATCGTGGTATTGTTTATATCGCCAAGGTTGACTGTGTCAAGAAAGAATTTGATAATATGTGAAACATCTTTTACGTCACTACTCAAGGTCACTATGCGAATGATAATAAAGCCACGTCACATATTAACAATAGCGCGATGTTTGTCAAGGTCGAACACGGTGTTATTGAAAAGTCTTTCGTTGCCGAAATATTTGAATTTTCTGTAATATAAAATATTTGCGCGAGGAATATTAAATTATAAAAGTATTTTAATTTATTGATTAAGATTAATTGATTATTTATTAAACTATTCATCACTCATAAAGTCTTTCGCTAATTATTTGTATCTGTAATTCGATTGTTTTACTTCGTGTTCTCTCATAATGTAATTACATTTAGATTGTCAAGTACGATAAAATAACGTCGGTGAAATATATTTGACTCTAAGTATTAAAATAATAATTATTGTCCGTAAGAATTCACAATGATCGAAGAGAATATTTAATATTTTGTACTCCTATCATCTTATCGATTCTCGATTAAATTGTATATTTTTTAATTAACAAGGATTGAAAATATTTAAAGCATTGGTCGAAATATATTTAATTCTAATATTGTTAAAGAAATATCATTATAATAAGCATCAATATGATTGAAAAGTCATAACATAATTAATTCTCTTATGCCTTTTTAGCTGTTTCAATTTTTATTCGAAGTAATGAATGAATCCGATTCGATAAATATTTATCGTTCCGATACAGTCATTTCACGTAGTTTATCAAAAATTAATTAATTTTTAATTATTAATATTTATAGCAAATAATGTTTCGTACTAATCGTAGTAATCGTGTTTAGTACAAAAATTATAACAATATACGAAGCGTTTCATCACTACTTTTCATCACTACTTTATACATTATTAACTCGAGAGTCACCGTGCGAATGATGACAAAGCGGTAACGTATAGCGCGCTACTGTTTATATTTTATATTGTCAAAGTCGAACACCGTGTTATCGATAATTCGTTGCCGAAATATTTTATACATTATAAAATATACATTAACGCGAAATATTAAATAACAAAAGTATTTTATTTATAGATTTATTAATCGATTATTTATTAAACAATTGATTAACATACGAATTATCTTGCATCACTATTTTATGGCTCGAGTCTTACTGAATAAATGATAGCAAAACCATACATACAAACAATAGCATCCTAATGTTTACGTCGTCAATATCGAACATAATGTTATTGATAATTCATTGCCGAAATATTTTATACATTATAAAATATGCATTAACGCGGAATATTAAATTATACAAGTTTTTTAATTTATTAAGTAAAATTAATTATTTATTAAACAATTTATCACGAAGCCTTTCGTTATGCTAATTATTTGCATCCATAATTCGATTGTTTTACTTCGTGTTCTCCCATAATCCAAATTATATTTATATTGTCAAGTAGAACGAAAGTAACACGGATGAAATATATTTGTAACTCTAAGCATTAAAATAATAATTATTGTTCGTAAAGATTGCAACGAAATGATTATTTATTATCTTAGATTTCTATCACTTTAATTTTTGATTAAATTATACACATCGCTAAATATGCATTTTAAGATCTATAGTTGCGACACAATTATTATTTAGCAAAAATATTTAAAATATTTAAAATATTTTTGGAACAAATTAATAATAATATCGCGTCCGATCTTCGCAACATATAACGCATTAATATTTACATATTTTATTAATATTTACATATTTATAAATATTTTGTTCGAATTCATTTCGCGAATGATAATATGTTATATTATCATTCGCGAAATGAATTCGAACAAAATAATGATGCGAGAAGCTTTATCAAATTCCTTTTCTAAATACGACTGATTTGAGAAGTATATTAAGAAATAATTTAGATATGATTATTACTTAATTTAATATATGCTAAATGGTATGCAAAATTATGTCGCGACGATAGATCTTAAAATGCATATTTAGCAATGTGTATAATTTAATCAAAAATCAAAGTGATAGAAATCTAAGATAATAAATAATCATTTTGTTGCGAGCTTTACAGACAATAATTATTTTTTCAATGATACTTAAAATAAAACGTATTTCACACGTGTTTCTTTGATAATAATCAAAATATATTTGGATATATTATGAAAGAACATATGATGAAACAATTGAATTATATATGTAAATAATTAGCAAGAAGGCTCCGTGATGAATACTTAATAAATAATCAATTTAATCAATAAATTAAAACACTTCTATAATTTAATTTTCCGCGTTAGTGTATATTTTATAATATATAAAATATTTTGGTAACGACTTATCAATAACATTATGTTCGATATTGACGACGTAAACATTAGGATGCTATTGTTTGTATGTACGGTTTTGCTATCATTTATTCGGTAACACTCGAGCCGTAAAATAGTGATGCAAGATGATTCGTATGTTAATCAATTGTTTAATAAATAATCGATTAATAAATCTATAAATAAAATACTTTTGTTATTTAATATTTCGCGTTAATGTATATTTTATAATGTATAAAATATTTCGGCAACGAATTATCGATAACACGGTGTTCGACATTGGCAATATAAAATATAAACAGTAGCGCGCTATACGTTACCCCTTTGTCATCATTCGCACGGTGACTCTCGAGTTATAAAGTAGTGATGAGAAACGCTTCGTATATTGTTATAATTTTTATACTAAACACGATAACGATTAGTAGGAAACATAATTTGCTATAAATATTAATAATTAAAAATTAATAAATTTTTGATAAACGACATGAAATGACTGTATCGGAACGATAAATATTTATCGAATCGGATTCATTCATTACTTCGAATAAAAACTGAAACAGGGGATACATAAAAAGGCATAAGAGAATTAATTATGTTATGATTTTTCAATCATATTGCTTATTATAATGATATTTCCTTAACAATATTAGAATTAAATATATTTCGACCAATGCTTTAAATTTTCTCAATCCCTGTTAATTAAACAATATACAATTTACTTGAGAATCGATTTAATGTGATAGGAATCCAACATATTGAATAATCACATCGATGTTTGCAATTTTTACGGACAATAATTATTATTTTAATACTTAGAGTCAAATATATTTCATCCGTGTTATTTTATCATTCTACTTGACAATATAAATATAATTTGGATTATGAGAGAACACAGAAGTAAAAAAATTGAATTATGGATGCAAATAATTAACATAACGAAAGACTTCATGAGTGATGAATAGTTTAATAAATAATCAATTAATCTTAATCAATAAATTAAAATACTTTTTTTATAATTTAATATTCATCGTGCAAATATTTTATATTACAGAAAATATTTCGGCAACGAGAGAATTATCAATAACGTGTTCGACCTTGATAAACAGTATCGCGCTATTGTTATGTGACGTGGCTTTATTATCATTCGCATAGTGACCTTGAGTGACGTAAGAGACGTTTCACATATTGTCAAATTCTTTCTTGACATAGTCAACCTTGGCGATGTAAACAGTACCGCGATAATGTTTCTGACTTACGATCATTCGCTCAGTGACTCTTGAGCAGTAAAGTAGTGATGTGAGACGACTCATGTATTATCAAATTCTTTCTCTAAACATAATTGCAAGTGCAACGAAAAACTTTTCGTGAATGAGTGCAACGAGGAATTCAAATGAGTGTAATTGCAACGAGGATTGAAGTGCCATGAGGAAAAAGCGAAGAAAACAAAAGAAAAAAAGGAGGTTTTGGAAATGGATGGATCAATGAGATATGATGTGAGTCATTAATATAAATAATTTGTCATATACATTATTTATTATATTGTTGCGTCCCCGCTCCCCGTCCCGCTGTATTCGTCACCCGTTGAATTCTTTCGAAGAAGATCGTTTCCGCGCGCGTTGTCAAAATATTGTTATAAACAACGATTGTCAAAGAGTCTGAGCCTAGCTGTCAAGTTGTGCGAACGCGCGTCTATTTGTGATCCATTTTACGATTATTCTGAATTCTTGTATGTTACTCGCGGTTTATTAAAATTTTTGTGCATCTTAAATCGTGTTATTATTTACAAATGCACGAATGTCAGCATATGCCGATTGTGTCGCGCGCATTCGATATATATCGTTCCGCGGACGCAACAATATATAAATTATTTCTCATTAATTTATATTCAAAATATACATATTTCACGTTTCGTTTTATTTCTTTGATAGTGATTCAATAGTGATTTTAAATTGTAACATATGTAATATGTATACTTATAAAAAATATTCCGTTTTATTTTAAAATAATTAAAACATTTATAAAATTTATTATTAATTAATATTTTCAGATACTTCTTATATTTTATAGAACATTTCATATTAATATTAAATTCTTGAATGTCGCCAGTAGATAAAATAAAAAAAACGTAATTTAGATCGACTACACTGGCAATTTATTGGTTGATAAAGAATCACAACGTTTCGACCATGAGTTTTGGTCCTTCTCAAGTGAACTACAATAGTTTATATATTATAAACAATAAGAAGTGAATAAAAAAGGAGAAAAAAGGAAAAAAAATTATTATATACGTACAAAATCTTAGTTAACCAATAAGTAATGAGAAATCGCATATCAAGATCGTCAAGTCAGCCTACCGCTTACAAACAAGGAGAGACTAAACAGCCTTTATTAGTTTATCATAAATACTGTTCAGACTCTCAGTGTCCTTCTGTAAGTTAATCGTGTTGTCAAACTTTTTTATAAAAAACATTTCAGCAATTTCTCTCTTTCTCACGTGTCTTTCGTTGTGTAAAATAATCGGTATTGACCAATCGAAGTCATGATTGAATTCCAATTTATGTTTGCTGATCACAGATAGATTGCTTTCGTGCAATTTTATATTGTTAAAATGTTCCTTAACACGAGTGCTTAAATGTTTTTTCGTTTGGCCTATATATGAATTATTACAATTTTTGCAGTCTAATTTATACACGACTTCGGTCCTGTTGTTAGTAGGCAATCTATCTTTTCCGCGTTTAATCAAAACGTTAAGTTTTTTCGGTACATTATAGACAATATTAAGACAATATTAAGATTGTCAAACAGATTCTTTCCAACAATTGTTTTCCAAATCAAATTATTAACCGTTATGTTAAAAGAAGACTTGATTTTTTAAAACATCGTGACAATGTAAATACAAATTCTGAGAGTGATAATGCGGCTACACTTTGTTATATTTCTTTACCGTTTGTGGAGGGCTTTAGTGATGAGATTAGCCACGTTTTTAATAATATAGGTTAGAAATTGCTGAAATGTTTTTTATAAAAAAATTTGACAACACGATTAACTTACAGAAGGACACTGAGAGTCTGAACAGTATTTATAAACTAATAAAGGCTGTTTAGTCTCTCTCCTTGTTTGTGAGCGGTAGGCTGACTTGACGATCTTGATATGTGATTTCTCTTTTCTCATTACTTATTGGTTAACTAAGATTTTGTACGTATATAATAATTTTTTTTCCTTTTTTTCTCCTTTTTTATTCACTTTTTATTGTTTATAATATTGTAAACTATTGTAGTTCACTTGAAAAGGACCAAAACTCATGATCGAAACGTTGTGATTCTTTATCAATCAATAAATTGCCAGTGTAGTCGATCTAAATTACGTTTTTTTATTTCATATTAATATAATTATTTAAATATTTCATATATAAAAAAATGGAAATTTTTTTTTATTTATAAAAATTTATATCTATAAAAAATATAAATTATTTTGCAATTACGCGATTTATAATATTAAAATATATCTATTTAAAAGTAAAAATTGATTGCGCGCAATAATTAGTTTTAAAATCAATTATTTTGAACATTTTTTTATATAATAGATTTTCTTTTATCTTTTATATTTTTATTTATCGTTTATATTTGCGAATTTAAATTTATGTTCTATATTACAAAATAAATTTGAAATTATGTATTATATTATATATAAAATTATATATAATATAACCCCTCGGGGTACACCTTGTCGGGGGGGGCTTAGTACTTGGATGGTGCCTTGAGGTTTATCTTAAATTTTTCTATTTTAGATAAATTTTAAGATGCCTGAATGGCAACTAAGTACCCTTTCGTAGGTGCCGTTAACGTGTCACGGACGGCAAGCGCTTCGTTACCGCGTCTTCGCGTTGTAATATTCTCGCGTCGTCGCGTTTTCCGTAACCGGGAGTGTCGTACAAAGTATATATATTAAATATATACATCGCGCGATCAAATTTTTAATCGTACTGAATTAGTGCGGGAGTGCCGTTTAGTATCGCGCGTAAAATAGCGGAAATAGCGATATAAAAATATCGCTCGTGAGTGCGGGAGTGTCGTTAAAAATATCGCGCGTCAACAACATGAGAGGAGGAGGAGGCCTGGGAGAGGCATCTTGCATCGGCGGAGCAACCTGATGGTGAATATTTATTATTTGTATATCAATTGGTATAAATTGTGCGCATAATAATTCGATCTTATTATTTAAATGAATTAAAGAGAAAATTAGAGAAAAAGACTTTTATAAAAGATTTATATAAAACTTTCTATTTAAAAAACAGTTTCAAAAATTTATAAAATTTTTCCACACGTTTATCTCTGCTTATTATTTTACACATCGGATATAAAATTTCTAACAATAAATTTTTGAAATATTGATTGCATTTTGTGAACATTATTATAAATAAATTTTATATTTGTATGTTACAGACAACGTAGCTTCGATAACTCCGCTGTTGCGCATCAGTGCCGGTGAGTGAGAAAAACTTTTATTTAACTTTAAGGTAACGAAATCGTAGAGATTGTAGATGTAGATGTAGATTGTAGATTGTAGTAATCCGTTGCCTTAAAATGGATGAACTAGAATTATTTAAATTAAATAACTTTTAATAAATTCTTGAAATAAATTCTTTGATATGCTTTGCATCTATTGCGAAAATATATTGAAGTATTAATTAAAAAAAGAGAATGAAGAAAAGAAAATAATTTGTAAAGATCTTGTCTAATTTATTAAATAAAGAACACGCATTAATAATTTTATCAATATTTTATGCTACTTTATTTTTATAACGCGCACTTATTTTATTCTAATTTCTTATAGCTCATCCATCGTAGAATTTATTTGTAGATATTGTTTTTAAACTTTATTTTAATTTAATATAAAGTCAAATGATTAATTAATTAAATAATTTATAATTTGATAAAAGTTATACACACATATGAGTTTTATATTTTATTAGAAAATATAATATACAGAAATTTGGCTTTGAGTTAAAATAAAATTATATTCAAATATTTAATAAACGATCGTAAAATCGAGCGATCGTTTCGATGAGCGTGAAATATTTACGCTCATTTGCCGTTAATTAATCGGCAAAAGAAGGAGTGTTTATCTCCTTTTTCGATTTCTGATTAGAGATCGAGTGAGAAAATGGCCAGGATCAACGAAAAGTAAGTTCAACTGGTCTGAAGAAAAGCTTTACGTACAATACGTAATGTCGGACATTTATTCACGCGGTTAGAGAATATAATTAGGGCACGTAATTAAAATATACGTGATTAGAGATAGGTTTTCTTCGAATAATTTCACTTAATCGAGAAATAGGATTGTAGATAGGACTATTAGGTGATCATGAAGATTTTTTAATTTTCCTTTCAAGATGTAGAAGATTATTAGGATTATTATGTGATTTAGGTGATTAATATATTATGTATCTTTTAAAGAATCAGGAAATGTAGGTTTAAATAATATTAGAGACAGATTAAAAAATATTTCAATAATTATATTATTAATATTAACAATTTTTATGGGTTCAATATTTTTTGAGTGTTTTTTTATAGGTATTTTATTTATATAAAGATGAAAATTAAATCACACTCAATAATTAACACTCAATAATTTTTATAGTAATACGAATTTTTTTGCGAAATTTTATGTATGTGAGAGTTCAATACTACCTCGCTAAATAGATCTCGCCGGAGTGTGCATAAGGAACATTTTCCTTACGTAAAAAAAAGGATTATTAGGTGATCATTAAAATTTTTTTAACATTCCTTTAATGCTAAAGAAAAAATATTAAAATTTCAATAATCTTAGGGATTAATCATCGCTAATCTTGTCTGGACTATGTAAAAATTTTTAGTAAATTTTATATTGTAAAATATCTATACTTGAGAACAAATGTCCATAGAAAGTATTCCGATGGACTTTATAGGAAGGATCGAATAAGCATGACAAGTGATGATAATTTTTATGATGTTAACACAAAGGAATACAATAAACCATAATAATCCAAGAACTCGAAGAAGAGAATATATTGGATAGAAATGCATAGTGATTGAAAATGATTAGAAAGTAAAAGACAGTATGCATACAACCTATTTATTAATAATAATTATATTAAATTTTTAATTTTAAATTTTATAATTTAGTACATTGTATTATATAAAGTATTAAGCACAAAAGTATTATGCTGATATGAAAATTATAATAAAAATATAAAAATATAAATAGTGTTAGCATATGAATTCTTTATATTTTATATAAAGAAAGAGACTTAAAATATTTTGCAACATCTATTATATTTTTCGAGTTTCTTAATTATAAATACTTCAGAGGAATCAGTGATTAATTTGACAAATTCTATAAATATATTAATAATTAGATTTTTAAATAATTAAAAAAATGATTGATAAATATTAAAGATCAGTTTACTGATAATTAAGAAAATTTATAGAAATACAATTAAAAATGTTTTTATCCCACAGTAGGCATTTTGTGTTTTATAAATAAAAAAATATAAATATGATAATGAATATAGAAAAATATTTATTTTATCTTTGAATATTACAATATCTTTCGCGATTGAATAATTTATTTACTATCAATTTATATACATAAAAATATCTTGTTATACTGATGCTACCGACATTTCGTGCACATAGCACGGAACAAAACCAGAAATTGTGCACATTATATTACCCTCTGAGAACATTTTGGTCTTTGGCTTTGTAGTTCATATCCGTTTTCAATGTTCATAGAGGGAGTATCGCTTTCAGAGATCACCCAAAGACAGGCCATGACATCTCTCAGTCTTCTCTCTGTAAGCAGATGTAGAAAATGTCATTTTTATTCAAGAAGTATAAAATTCGTAGCAACGAGAAAACGAAAAGAAGTGAATAGTAGTGACGGTGAGTTATAATAAATAATTGATTTCAATATGGACTAATTATAGATATCGCATATTTATTGGATTAAGTTTGATTAAACGAAAGAATTTTAGGTTATGCAAAGTATGTAAATAAATGTTTGTATTTGCATTTTTTTTTACATAGATAGCAGCGAAGATGAAAATACGATGATTAAAAAGGAAAAAAAAAAAAAGATAATCCTATGATTCAAAGTGTGAGTATTTTTTATACAAAATGTTCACGAATTGATATATCATTTTCTCTTACTTAAATTATACTATTAAAATATGTAGTTATTGAATTTTAGATAAATTTAGAATATGTGACGTTTTATAAGTCTGAGTTTAATCATCAGTTTTTGTTTTTCTAGACAAATGTAAGAAACAGCAGGATGATACAATGGTGTTTTATAAAAGTAATGGAAATGCTTTAAGAGCTGATCCGAGTGAGTTGTTCTTCAGACGGAAACAGAAAAAGACAAAAATGCACAAGTATTATTCGAAAAAGCTTAAAAAATAAATGAAATGTGGAATCATTTATTCATTAAATATATTAATTAAATTTAAAATTGAGCTTTTCTGGAAAGATAAAATTAATAATGTTGCTTTTATTTGAATTATTATGAATTGGAAAGAAAACAAGATGATAAGATTTGCAGGGGCTGGAATAATTATGTATAGTATTACAAAAAGAAAGACACGGCAGCAGGAAATGCATCTAGTGGCATGGTTCACAAAGGATCAATTAGAGCGCCCTCTAATCTTAGGACAGTTGTAAGATGAGACTATCAGCCTGATATTTGCAAAAATTATAAGGAAACTAGCTTATGTAGTTTCGGAGGTATATGTAATTATAATTTACTTTAATATTAAATAGATATTATAATTTATTTTAGTAAAGAGTTTTCTAAAATTGATGTAATAGAAATTTTCTTTTATATTGTTTAAAATAGTTGTAAATTTCTCCACGACTGGTCCGATTATAAATCAGGGTGGCAATTGAAAAGAGGCGTTGCTGGAGAATATAATAGTGGAGATGAAGACGATAAAAAGTATGAAATTGACAGTGAGGAAAACTTGCCATGTAAATGTTTCATTTGTAAAAACAATTTAACGGATCCCATTGTCACAAGGTATGCATTATTATTGTTCAATATTATTCTTATATTAACATAATGATAATATTAGTTTGATAATTTTAATATTTAAAAGGTATTAATCTATTGACTTATTTTATTTTAGATGTAAGCATTATTTTAATGAAAAATGTGCTTTGGGACAATATAAAAAAGGTACACGATGTTATATTTGTAATATTTAAACTAATGGCACTTTTAATCCTGCAAAAAAAATCATTGCACAAACTAAAGTGGAGGAAAAGGAAAAAATAATTACAGCAAGCGAAGCTTCTAATAAGAATTAACAAAAATAGAATAATCTCTATTTCTAAACATATAAATTTTGATAATTAATGTATAATATGAAGAAATGACAATTTTTAGGAATTGTAAGCTTAATTTAATATAAGTTATTTTGATATACATATGTTGTCAATATATATAATGTA
This sequence comes from Camponotus fellah, assembly GCA_030586385.1. Taxonomy (NCBI): domain Eukaryota; kingdom Metazoa; phylum Arthropoda; class Insecta; order Hymenoptera; family Formicidae; genus Camponotus; species Camponotus fellah. The sequence goes on along the minus strand of JAPIVC010000279.1, from coordinate 162,500 downwards.
TTTATTATATTTTGTGGAATATTTAATGGCAAGTAAACGATTCTTTGGATAGTTTTCCAATTTTTTTCTTACACTTATTCTTTAAATAATAAGTATCTTTCCTGTTAAATTCATATGAATAAAATATGTTAAATTATGTTAAATTCATTATGAATATTAGAAGCATTAATAAATAGATCTATATACCTATGTAATAAAAAGAAATGAAGATTATTCAATTGCAGAATTCGTTCAAATTATTCGATATAAAACTATTGTGTACATATACATTCAGAATATTCATATACAGATATATACAATTCAAAGAAATAGAAATACATAAAATAACATTTATACTTCCTCAAAGAAATATAATTCAAAACATTACTTGTTATCAAATATGAAATTTTTTAAATATGTATATTTTTAATTATGAAAATTTAATTTAATAGAATAGAATTAATTTTAATTAGAATATGATATATATATATATTTTTTTTTTTATTAGAATATGATATATATATACTTTTTTACAATATACACTTTTTTTGCTCGCAGTCTCTTCAAGTTTAGAAGTTGTTCCGCTAATAATTATCGGGCTAATGATTCGCAAGGGGAATTCTGTTCGGGGCGAAGGCGCTACGTGTTGGGGCATCGCAACGCGAATCGATACACGGCGCAGGCGGCGTGTCGACGACAGCGTATGCAGCGGCAGTGTTGTTTCCCCCGTACCGTGAAAATGTCACGATCGTTTTTCATGGGCCGGGATCGAACCCCGGTGTCCCCGCCTTGCTCACAGCGCGCGACCGCGATATAGAAATCGCGCGAGACAAACCCGATAGCAATCTCGCAATTTCATTCGGAAAGACGCGTCACGATCATCGCGTTCCGCAGCGAAATCGTCTCCTGCTCCGCCGAGAATCAATCCTCGACGAAAGAACGCGAACTCTATGTGGTGCGGTCTTGGATTGCGTTGCATCTTCCGAGGAAGCGAGAAACGTTTGTTATTCGACGAAAGTTTATTTTGCACCTATATTTACGATAAAATTTGCCCTTGAACGTGATTTGGATTTCCGCTCCGTGCAAAATTTAGCGCGGTGATTCCTCGTTGAGGTAGGTCTTGGCGTCGCGACGATCAAGGGAGAGAGAAGGAGATGGAAAAATTGTACTGAAAAGTATCAAAGATATCAACTTTAATAGGAAATATATATAATTACGTGATTGGGGTATCGTGATTCATTGACATACTCTCCGTATCTGTACATTATCCGTTGTGTAAATATTCAAATTAAATTTTGACATTAATCCGTGACACGAAATCGCTAATCGATATTGTTAATCGACGAATCATCCGTACGTCTGTTCACGTACGGAATCACCGCACGACATTGTTACGTAAATTTATTCGCGCGTTCGATTATATTCGCACTTTTGTGCTGTCGCTGACGTATGTCGCGTGTAAGGACGCGAGGGTGACTTTGTGACGAGTGATCGACTGCAGCTGTTGGCGAAGAAGTGCGCCGCGTCACACGATGTTGAATAAAACAGCAATCTCTTGCAAAGACTCGTGAAGTCGAAGTGTCGAAAATCATCGTCCTCGTCGCATTGATTGGCTTTCCGTCAATCTCTCGATCTCATGATCCACCAAAATTAATCGACCCATCCAACTGATTTTCTTCATTCCGCTGCGAAAAATCTGCGAGCAGAGAAACGACATTATCATTGGAAAGGTGCGGTATTTCACGGCGACTTCCTATCAACCAGGTAAGTGATTTATGCGCGGTGCGATAAAAACACCGAAGTGATAAGCGGCTCTAATGATATCAATTCTCGTACAATCTTGTGAACGCGTCTGTTCCTCTCATTATCAGTTATGCTCGCTGTATCTTCCTATATTTTTTCTCTTTCTATCTGTGATATTCAAATAGCATGCAAAAAGATAGTCCAGCATCACGATAAGAATATATTAATAGAGAAAATATATAACGATTGTAATATTACATTTAATGAAAGATTTTTTAATGCATTATCATATTAAATAATGTTATCAAAAATCATTATTTCATATAAAAACTCGATATTAACATTTAATATCGAAATCGGGCTATTTTCGTACATCAATCCTATATAATTTTTTTCCTGTACAAATCCTGTAAGAATTTTTTTAAAAGTCGTAACTATAAAGAGGAGCAGATTTTTTTTTATTACGACTCCGTTTCTCGTTTATATTGTTAATTAAAGTTCGCAAGAATGAATTATTATTATTAATTTACGTAAATGTATGCAGACAAGTATTGCGTTGGCGACCGGTTTTGCATCCGATAATCATACGTCCGAGAATAATCTTTATAAATTGTATATCGCGCGCGCATGTTACACGACTCTTTGTTGTTTGGCTCGTGTTCGTCGGTCGTGTTTATCTATGAATATCGCGTATGGCCCCACGTGCGGCGCATACGTGTGACGTGTTGACAGGACGACAGCCGAATACGGTGATAATGAGCACATAATTATGGAGATGACTATGTTGGCAGATATGCGAGTTCAAACAATAATTAATCATCAAATAATTTTTCTCGTTTCATTAACATTGAGATAAATTAATTTTGTCGCGAATGATAAATTGATACATCGTTTTTTTAGCATATTTTTTAGTACACTTTTTAATTGCCGCTATTAATCTTCAAAACAGACATTGTGTCATCATATTTACGTATTCATATAATTGTTGTAATCAAATATGCCGGACAAATTCCTGGCACAATTCAGAGTCAATATTTTCCTAGCGAAAACATCGCAGAATGTCATCCGTCATTTGTCGCGATCCGTAATTTGCAATGTTAAATCCGTTGGCAAGTAAGTGCTAGTCTAATCTAAAACATAATCTCTCTTTCTCTCTCTTTCTCTAATTCCGAAATAAATCAGATACAAAGTAGCATTTTGTATAAAATTACTCTGAAGGAAAATTGGTTTCAAAATACGCATATCACATTTTTCCAATTTGACCTCCGAATATTATACTTGGCTTACAAGACGGCCTCACGCACGTACAAGGGCAAGTATGAAACAAAACGCTAATGTCTGTCTACGACGGTCGCTACTGTAGATGTTCGGTCGCGTTTCAAAAATAACTAACGACGAGAAAATAGAGGACTGCGAAAACGCGAGCTGCGACGCGGACGTGATTGTCGGCGACATTAGCGGATACGAGGGCAACGTTGACACGTGCACGTGTATATATATATACATACAGCATTTACATACTGGCAACTCAAGTCCGTGAGTCTACATATATACTTTGATGTTCGGAAAATGCATATATACGGGGACTATGGAGCCGCGTATATAATCTCGGTTTCGGATCGATAAATCGCGTACGTATGCGGTCGCGCCCGCGACTACAAAATGCCGACGTTGAACATTTGAAAAATGTAATTAATTACGTGATAATACGTATATGTCGTGAAAATGTCGCGGAAATCGAATCACATCCACTGTTAATGTCCGTGCACTGCTTGTTCGGGAAGATTAATGTTCTATCGTCGCAGGACCGAGGAATATAATTTTAACGCTTCTTTTTTTTGTAACTTGATGACGTAGGTTCTTCCTGTTTTGAACGGTCGGAAACTGTTGACGTAAAATTGCACCTTTTCAGGAGAGATGAAGCTGACGAAGGCGACTGTAAGCAACAACACGAAAGAACGTTAATGAAAATTAAAAGTCTGAGATGAAACATTTTTCTATGATGCGCAATATTTTTGAAATTTCACGTGCTTTACGATATATCTTACGTTAGAACTATCTGCTATTAATTCTCGCGGAAATTTGCGAGCTTTATGTTTACTTTATATTTTTTTGCAACCCCTGTCTAAATCATTAGAATTCTTCCTATATACACATATGTACTGTGTATGGAAAGTTGTTCCTACATATGTAGATCGATGAATTAGTATGTATGAACACGCAAACGAGCTTATATGTAATACACGCGTTACCCTGGTCTTGCATTAATTCCGGGAGTTAATCAGCCTTGGTAAAACGCGCGACCTCCGCTTCAATGCGGGCTCATAAACGCTGAATTACCGCTGCGAAATATAAGTGCACGCGAAAGCGACTTTCCGGTTATTTTAACTAAGGTCAACGGTAAGCGAGATCGGTCTACTCATCGTAAAATGCGCAAATCTGCAACAAATTGCGATATTTTGTACAAATATTGTTTATAAAAAAAAGACATTATTATTATTAAAATGCTGTTCAGCCAAAGATATATTGAAATTTTGATGACTAACGCAATTAATTCGTGCAAGTATATCGATTGCGATAAAAGCGAAGGCAATACGAGTTCAATAACATTCCGTTCTCATTAATAAGTAAGCAGATGCCTATTTATCACTATAGATTTTAAAGCGCTCGCGATAAATGTTGAATATTTCACTTGCCACCAAGACGAATATCGTATACATTAAGAAATATGGTCAGTGAACCGCGCTTATAGACGTGACGTATGTCTTTCCACGTGCACCGCGTGATAAATTTTACAATTGCGAAGCACAATACCATTCCGTGCATTGTTAACACACACTCCTCCCTAGTCTGTGTCGTTCCTTACGTGCTGCGTAGTAGCACGAGAGAGATAGAGAGAGAGAGAGAAAAAATCATCGTTCAATATTGCAACAAATCTCATCCTTGATCTGCAATATAAAGGATAATTTTATAATATAATAAAATTATATTAGAGATAATTTTATAGTATAATAAAATTAAATATATATATATATATATATATATATATATAATATATATAGACATATATATAGAAGAGATATATTTTTTTTGAAGATCGTGCAATTCTTTACGCTCCGCTGTCACGCGGAGCAATCTACCGTTTAATATTAGATCGATAGCGTCAGTCAAACGAGATGCGTCCCTCGTAAAGGCAAATAAAATCGTAAAATAGATCGCATACGACGACACGTCTCACGTAAAACACTTACTTCTCCATCGAAAAAAAGCCTAGTTTATTCTCGTAAGTCGTTCTCGCTTCCGATTCTGCCTTCCATTCAGCTTCCGGCTTTGTCTCTCAAAAATGTCAATATTTTCGCAACCGATTCCCGCCTTTATCTCTCGGCTCGGAATTCATGTTATCTTATCTGCGTTAATAATGTGCAGTGTGACATATCAAGAGACGACCTATTATAGACTACGCTGTGATCGCATCTTCAATTTCATAAATATTTAGGATTAATTTCACAAATATTTAGAATTAGAAAAACGTAACGTAGGATTATACAATCGTTTTTTATCAAGAGATATAATTACCGTAAGACTGGCAATGCGTCAGAGGATATAATTGACGAGATATGCCCGCCTCTATTGCGTATTTATTATCTTATTATCCGTTTCGCCAGATGGTTTCTGGCAGTGATGCCCTCATCGGAGGAGGAAAGCCAGTGGCTCGTTGGCAGCGGGGGCGGCCTCGCACCCTCCGGAGGCAGCGCGACGAAGGCGAGCGCGGGCGAGCGCGGTCTGAACACTAAGACCGGTCTTTACACCGAGGAGATGACGACGCAGCCGACGAACGTTGCCACGGCCGGCGTCAACTCGGCCTCGGCCGATTCCGCGGAACACGATCTCATCGACTCCACCGCGGACGCGACCCTCCTGGCGCAGTTTCACGAGGACGCCATTAAGCAGGTGATTTACAGAGTATTGTATTTGAAGATCTACTTGAGAGTTTTGGGAAGCGTCTTTCATTCAAATCGCTTTCCTCTTGAATTTATAACCTTATCTTACCTTGAAGAAGGATTTTGTTTTTATGTCAAATGTCAAATGTCAGTGATATAATTATTAGCATTTAAATTGGAGCATAAGAGAGATTGTCGATGAAATTACTTGATAATTGCGGGTCTTTTGTTTTCCTGCGGTTTTCCAAAATTTGTGTTTATTTGTCCGATTGATGACAACATACGAGTCATTTCAAACACCTGATCGAATACGATCATTTAATCGATTATCGAGATGCATATCGATTACGTTTGCTAATCGTACCAATGATAGCGCTTGGATTCGAAAGCTCGTCGCCTTATTGGCTTGTCGATGCATCGAGTCCAGCGTGTATAAAAATATGCGGGATGCAATAAAAACATAACCTGGATAAAACGGCGTCGTTTTTTTTGGGGGCTGAATTGTGAATGCTTAAAGTGAATGATTCCATTCTTTTACTCGTGAACCCGAGTCTTTTTCTCCTATCTTAGGAAAATGGATGAAGTCCTGGACGAGTCGATCGTCAAACCAAAATACGTACCTCGCGAAGTACCGGGTTATTTGAAGGATTTCCCAGTAAATATTCTTTTTTGAACATTGGAAACCTCTCTGCAGCTGCGTCAATTTTTAATTTAAACAAAGGAAGATGTAACTGCACCCTAATAATATTCAAATAATTATTGTTAAAATTGATTACATGATAATGCACATCAATTTTTTTATTTGACAAAATTAAAACATCTTTTGTTAATAATTCTGAGAAATCATATGTGCACTTTTCCTGTATTTTTTAATTATTGACGTTTGCTAAAATCCCCGTGATTTAATATTGCAAAAATATATAATTTTCTTGAAAATACGTGGCATAAATAAAACATATAACAATGTTATTGCAATGTTACAGGCTGGTGTCGGGTACTTCCAAATATTTGCCGCTTTCTGTACAGGCTTGAGTCTTGCAGCAGACACTGTTGAATTTTTCGTTGTTCCTTACATACTGCCAAGTGCAGAAGTTGAGTTGTGCATCGAAGATAATGAGAAAGGATGGCTTGGTAAGTTGAATATATTTTTCATGATATATAAATTTATGTTGCTAAATAACATAATTTTTTAGGCAACATCACTCTTATTGGTCTTGCATTGGGTGGTTTATTCTGGGGTGGCCTCGGAGACAGATTGGGAAGACGCAGGTCTCTCCTATCAGCCATGTCTGTGCATGCTTTGTTCAGCGGTGTAGCAACATTTATGCCCACTTATGGCACTTTTATGACAGCTAGATTCTGTTCAGCTCTTGGGTAAGCAATTTTTTGTTTTGTATTTCTGCATTTAGTATTGTCAAAATTAAGCTAAAATTGAAAGTGATTATCCAATTAGTGATTATTATAATTATTATAATTATTTAGCATCATTTAATCTATCCGGTTATAGAGTAGGAGGAGCTGTACCGCTGGCATATGCATATCTGGCGGAATGTTGTCCACGATTAAGCAGAGGCCGTTGGACGGGAATACTCGTGGCAGCAGGTGCTCTAGGAGGCGTTTACGCTGCACTTTTGGCTTGGGCGGTGGTACCCACGACTGGAGAGATGGTCGTTTTGGAAAACAAGGAACATTTTAGTGCTTGGCATCGTTTCCTGTTATTATGTTGTTTACCAGCGTTGTGCTCCACATTTGGTCTTATCTTTCTACCGGAAAGTCCGAGATATCTTGTAGAGGCCGGTCGAGATGTGGAAGCAATGATGGTTTATCAGGTATATATGTATAATACAAGCAAATACTATAAAATTTAGTTTTTTCCCTATATAATACCTATATCTATATCTCTTATGATAAAATTTAATGTCTCAGAGGATATATAAAAAAAATAACGCCCGGAAAAGTGCAACAGGTACTCAGTATCAACTCTCTGAATTGGAACTTCCTACTAAAAGACCTCGCGGTTTGGCACCGCCATCTCCAAGTAATCATACTAGCGTTTTGGCAGATATAATATGTTCGATTGAAATGGTAAATATCCTAAAGAAAGATTTCTCAAATAATCATATAATTACATATATATATATATATATATATATATATATATATATATATATATATATATATTTGAATATAAGTTGTAATTATATATTTTTTGTACACATGTAGTTCTGGAATTCTTTCTTGGAATTATTTACTGCACCCCATTTACGTGTGACTTTAATCTTATTAATTGTTTGGTCTGCTGCTTCATTCAGGTAAATTTCTCTGCATGTCTGTATTTAGATAATCATCATTATAATAATTATCAGTTAAGAATTTCATAAGTTTATTCTGTTTAGTCTTTATGGTCTTATGATATGGTGTCCTGAATATCTGAAACTTCTACGTGCAATAGAATATGAAGCTCAAACCAGACATATTGATAAAAAAAATTTTACTAATGAAATATTTACTGGTTCTTGGGAAAATCGTCAGTACAAAGATTCTACATTTTCGAATTGCAGGTATATCATTATAAAGTATATCATTATAAAGTGGATTATTTCAATATCACTATCATAAAGTATATATATATCTCTCAATTATATACATAATTATATAATTCATGTATATTTACAGATTCACTAAAATGATATTTAGTCATGTCGATTTTGACAATTGTACGTTCCAATCGGTGGAGTTTAGTAGCATTAAGTCTAGCAAAACTCATTTTAGAGACAGTGTTATTGTATATTCAAAGTAAGTGGTAACATTTATATAATATTAAAATTTTTTTTATTTGTATGTCAATATGCATATATTTGTAACAAAAAATGAAAAAAAATATATATGTATATATATTTTGTTACAGATTTGTTGACACAGATTTATATGCACAAGTCTTCACTAGATGTATATTGGAAAATAACACAGAGTTAAGTTTAAGTGGACCCTGTCCGACTCTCGATTTGGATTATAATATTTATATTGAAGAGGCGTTGCATGCTCATCTCGTTGCTCAATTGGCTTTCGTGCCTGCTGCCGCGCTCGCAGGTTTGGCGCTTACCGTTCTCCAGCGGCCAAAATTAATTGGTTAGTTGATTATCTAATTGGAGACAGTGAGTAAACTTTAAAAGCGCAAACTTTAACAAGAAACTTTTTTTTAGGTCTCTCGCTTTTCTTCTCTTCCGTTGTTGCGTTATGTCTAATATTAATTCACAAAAATAGTTCAGCAGTCCTGGGTTTTGAAGGTGGCTTTACAGCCTTGTTTGCTGTTGCATGGACATCGTTAACTTTGGTGACAGTCGAGAGCTTCCCCACACATTTGCGGTAAGAAAATAAAAAATCTTAGGAGGCTTTAATTCGCGTATTTTATAAAATATCATGTTTATGCGTTTTTTCTTTCTTTTTTTCTTTAGATGCACTGGTTTTGGACTTATAGCAGCAGCTATAAGAATATCTGGTCTGATAGGAACTACAACATATCAGACATTAGTAGGTGTGTCATTAATCGCACCCGCGCTATTGACAGCATTGGCATTATTGATTGCCAGCGTTGCAACTTTAAAATTGCCCCATACTCATAATGTCTTCTTATAAGCTTTCTGTCAATAGAATGCACATCCACAATTGGAAATCTGTTGTTGCATATGAAGCGAACTCATATAACGCTCTGTAAACTGAAGAATTGGATTTTCAGAGAATAATATCAAATAGATAGGAGACAGAGAAGAGAATGAGGCATGCTATCCTTTATTCTTTATCTTAGAGTTTATTAATGAAAAAATGATGTTCAAGACATGTCAATAATTTGTTGATCAAAAGGAAAAAAGATTTTTTAGAAGATAAGACTTTGTACAAAGTGACATATCCTAAGTAACGACGATAAGCACTGTTGTCATTGAAGACACTTGCATATTTGAAGCGCACAGAACATTCATAACGATTTTAGCTTGCTTGACACAAAGTAATCCAGAGTTGGATTAAAGTATTCTTATATCCTATTGCTTTTATGAAATGTGAACGAATGATGTTTGGCGAAACAAGAAATTTCAAGATCAGCTGATACAATATGTGTACACTGTTCTGCAAATATTGCAATGGATACGTGCATATGTGCAACTATTTTAATAAGGCATATGCCACGAAACGTGTCAATTTTAATAGAGGATGTATAGTCATCCATATAATATAACATGATACATACATATACATTAAGAAATATTAATTAGATTCTGGTAAATATTAATTAGAAATTGGCAGTGTTGTTTGATATCTCAATTATTATTCCAGAGACTCAACGCTCATAGAATATATAGCTATTCTTACTTTTGATCAATAATATTGATGCACAACATAGAACTTTTCAATATACTCTGATATATTTTGCAGAAAGTAGATTTACTCGGATGTGATCACATAGAGAGAGAGAGAGAGAGAAAACTCTATGTGAATATTTGCTGCATATATAAACGGATTACAATAGAGATCAGATTTTATTTGTTTTTGAAAAGGAAAAGTGAAAATATTTACATTTAAACATATGGAAAACATTTCTTTATGAGAGAAAATAATTAAGTAATTCAGTAAACTTGCTTTTTACCGATTTATTAGCATGCATTAGATTTATTAATTAGACATTAAAATATTGCTAATTCAATAAATAAGAAAAAGAGAGGCATTATTCACATTATGTAAACGCTGCCGTATGAAACTTCAATTCCTAGGTGAAAACTTTTGAATGGAAAAAAATAAAGGAGATTCAGCTTTATAGCGTAAAAATCCAAGAGATTATCGCCTCTAGTCAACGTTAATCGTTTTTAAGCTTATAGTACGATCAATTATGAACATGCATCTGACTTTCTAATGACACATATATTAAAATACATGTAGAAATATTTTCTACAAGAAGCAGAATCACACACAAATCTTAACATATATATATATATATATACAAGATATAATATCTGTAATCTACTTGGAAAAATTCTTTGTTAAAGTTTTATCATCGTTAATAACAGACAGTGAATGATACTGGCAAACTGAAAGAACTTAAAGAGAGTTCTTAGAAAGACATATTTCTAGGCAATAAGAATGAAAAGAGAATCCGACGAGCTATTGTCGCGACGATATTGCGTACAAAAACTCGGAAAATACAACTTTGTCGAATCTTTATCAGAGAAGAGTTACTGTTGGCAGACTTAATAGGATAAATGTTTACGTCCCATCATGGTTAGTGAATTTTTTCATATCAGATTGTTGATCAATATATACAGAAAGATTAACATCCAAGCCGAGATTTACGAATGTCCAATTTGAGTATGGAGAGAAGTAGAAACGAAAGAGACCATTGAATTGGCCGACACGTGAGCGCCATTACCACATTCCAGTGACTGTCTTAGAAATAATTTCGTTTATTTTCAATGGTGTATAATTATAATGGAAATCGTTCGTTTCTGCTTAGGGAAAATCACAATTTTCGTAAACTTGATCGTGGAGCGCGATCTGTGTCGGTATCGCTATTGTGATATATCCATTTATGTAACACATATTGGGATACAAAAGATACATTTGCGAGCAACGTATTTCAATTTGAATACGAATTTACGATAAAATTAAGCGTAAATATGTTCATTGTCGGGACCATGTGACGATCAACTTTTATCAGCTTTTTTTTACATTGGAAGTTAGAATAAAAATGTGTAATAATATTGAGACAACACTGATGCCGGCAAATAACGCAGCTCCACTTAATTAATCCTGCTACAATATTCAATTTTCTCATCACATAGGATATACACACATATATATATATACATATACATATTATTATACATTTTACTCGATTACACATATCATATTTATGAGCAAGCACTCTAGATTCGTAGGCCTTAGTCAAATTATTGACTAGAAATACACGTACAGAGGGGAATATGTAAAAGGCAATCGCATGCGAGATGATTTTCAAAAAAAAGTAGACTGATCGCGAGAATAGAAAATCTGCCGAGGCACTATTTCCCGAACTTACGTTTCTTTAGCAAGAGTTACGTTTAGTCGATATGGATATACATAGTGTATGTTTATTTTTTGTTTTACATAAGATTATCAATTGATCAAGTTAGGATTAAAAATACTCCGTTGAGATGTAACCTCTATATACTTTGATCAAATCGTGTGCAATATAACTGTAATATTAAATTATTTATTGTGACTTGAATCAAGAATATTATATATACAAAAATAGTACTATTTAAAAAAATTATATTATAATTTTCTGGGTCAATTGATAATCATTGTGTTATAGAGAGACTGCTTCTTAATTGTGTTAAAGTTAAAAATAAAATTAATTTTAAATTAAGATCTTTTACATAGTCGAGGCGATTATATGAAATGATATGTAAACATGTTTTATATTTTAATTTTTTTTTAGAATTTTACATTTGATCACAAACACATTTGACTGATCACAATTTTTAATCTTTGTGATACAGAGATAGAAATATCTCAAAGTGAGATTTTTACGTGTAGGAATAAAACGTGGGGATGCATAAAACATGTTTTTGAAAATTGTTATTGCGAAATTCTTATATCTATCTTGAAATTAATTATATAAAAGACTTATATAATATATTATTTTTTACAAATATAAAATTATACAGCAATACTATCATATAATAATACTATCAGAGTCAAATACAATCATATTATGTTGGACGACTTTTAAAATATTAAGAAAAGACATTTTATTAATAATATTATAATTTTATTGTATATCGATATTTTGCATATTAGGGTAGGAAAATCAATTTTGCACTTTTCCTCTCAAATTTTCTCGTTTGACAGTTGCACAATTACGTATAGCTTGATAAAATTTAATTTCACAATTGCATCTTTTCAAAGCAATCATTAAATATAAACATTTCTCAAAGCTATTAGCAATTTCCCATATAGCATCCTACGTCCAAAAGACATTAACAGGACATCCTGAAGATGTCTAATCACCCAAAGATATCTTCTGGATACCTTCTGGATCTTTTGGATATACATACTGTGTGGGTTAAAAGTAACAAATTTTTAGTTATGTAATTGAAATTAGTTTTTTGCCTGTTGTATTAAAGAGATAGATAGTAATGAGATCTTTAGATCTCATTATTAATATCGAGAAACTTTTTAATAAGAGATATTATATTAAATTTTATGGGATAACAGGCTATTTCATTATCAGAAAATACTTAATCTAAGAGAAGCTATGTCTTTAGAATATATATTTCGAAAGAACTGCGCATAGAGCACATTATTATACTATACGTAGTAGAAAAAAGCGATTAATTTACAAAGCAACTAGGTAAAATTTATCTTTAATACAAGATTATTCTATTTATCTTTCGATTAATTCATTTGTATATAATCTTTATAGTGATAGAGCGTAATTTCGTGTCGATCGAAATAATATCTAGCCAATATTTCCGCCGTCGACCAGGAGGATATTGGCATGCGTTATGATTTTGCTCATTGTCAGCGTATCTAGGAGAGTTGAACAAAAACGAGAGATTACAAAATGTAATTCCTTAAATAATAATTTTGCTAGCGAGGTCAGTGCTCCTCGTCAAGATTTTTTTACAAAATATTTCTGAGGAAAAAAAAATGTAATTCTCCGTTTTTATTTCGAATGCGATGCGATTTATAAAGTGGAATCGGACGAGTGCAATTATGTACGAAGGCGAAAACGATATATTTTATATGCTTGTATTATATATGTATCTTTGAGCGTATACCTATACGTTTCTATGCTCTTAGAATCGAATTCATGAATGCGTCATTTTATACATTTTGCTCCTTCAAAATCAACTTTTTAATGGAGGAAGGAATATGCGAGTCGACGGATAAGGATAGAGAAGCGTTTCGAGAAATTCGCGCGGATGCTGTATACTGTGTATTTGCGAATAAATTTTGATTTTCCCGAAAACAGCGGCGTGGAGAATCGCGAATAGTGTCAGGTATCCGTTTATATTTTGATCTCGACGTATAATTTTCTTACGATAAGAGTCGCGAGTTGTAACGGTATTTAAATAAGATTAAGCTGCGAAATGTACGTATTGGATTAATGAGAATTTTATTGAGTCTATAAACGTCTTTATTCTACTCCATACAATATTCCGCGATTAATTCTTCATCCAAACTTTTAAAATATATCTTTTTCGGCATGCGCTATTAATGAAAAACTTTAGTCAATATTTTTTTATTAAAAATTAACAATCGATGAATCTCGATAAATGGAAGACTGAAGAGTGCATTCGTTTATAAATTGTAGAAATCGTAAAATTATTTAATTTCATTAATGAACAAATTTGCTGATTAATTTTACATTTATTTATTTATTTTTTACGAATAATAATAATCAGCGGATAAAGTCGTTTCCACTAGTTCTGCAGTAGCTAATGCAGAAAATTCACTTGTCAATTATCGATAAAAGAGCAATCTTTGGATCCGATCATTTAATCGAAAAGAGCCATCTATCGATATACATATAATCCTAAAAGAATCCACAATTCTATATATGCGGAATATTATTCTGGATAATATTTTTAACAGCTGTTCACGTTATTTGACACGTATGTACTTATATATTATACATTTATGATTCTTAATTTCAGAGATATCAAGACAAATTTCCTTCATATAATCTACACTATTTCATGTCATGTACGCGCGAACTTGTCGAACGTATAGAAAAAAAATGTCAAAATTCCTGAGGGATATGTCTCGGCGCGCGCAACGTCCTTTAGATGGTTCTCACAGATTGTTAACCTTGAGCTTGACCTTGGGCGTGCCCTGTTCTTTCCCCTCCTTGCGGCTGGCGCCGCGGATCATGTACCCAGAGATGATCCATGTCGAACGAGTCCTGACCTAACCTATTCTAGGCTATGTCTCTGTCCTCTCATACAGACAAAGCCTAGGAGAGGCTAAACCAAGTTACTCGGTTCTCCTTCTGATCTTTTTTTTTTTTTGTCGTCTTCGTCTGGTCCGTACTTTTTTACAGCCTTCTTCCCACGGTAATTCCCACTCGCCTTCACGATATCGCCGTGATGCGGTATCTGGATTCATTAAAATGTTGCTCGAGTATAGCGATAATCTTAATTGAGAGCTAATTGTACAAGTTTTTAACATAAGTGCAGGGCTTTCTTATGTAGTTTTATATCTCAATCTATGATTATACCACTCAATCTATATGATTATACCACTGCTTAACATTGTATGATTAATTTTCATATTAAAAATCTCATTTCTCGAGTCACGAAACATCATCGACTTGAGGCTTTCAAAATTAATCAGAATTTTGAGGAAGGCTAACGGGAAGAACTTGTCCTACGAAAATTTATTATGTATTTTCTTCCTCTTTTTTTATATATACACATTATCTCTTCAATATCCAGATTATTAAAATTATGTACGTACATTAAAAATAACTTCAAATTTATGAAAATGATGTAGTATCAGATAACAAAGAATTTCAATAAAATAGGCAAAAAATATAGCTAGATTTAATCTTTAACAAGCATGAAAACAAAGTTGAAGAAAATCTTTTTTTCATACTCATTATAAATATAAATTGCAAAAAATATTAAAAAAAAAAATATTTTAAAAATACAAATTGCAAAAATATTTAAAAAAATATTTTAAAATATTTTAAATTATTAAATATGGCATTTTTTACCTACTTGCTTATACATTTTACAAATTATCGAAAGCGTGTGTACATAATTTAACATTGTTAAATTTTGTAAGAGTTAAGAAGTTTAATAAGCGCAAAATATTCTGGATGAAAGAGAGAGATAGAAAAGACGTCGCACTCTTTAACAGTTTTATCGCGTATAAATGTTTTTTGCGAGGAGTTATTTTTGCGGAGGTGGTCCAACCGACCGGTACAATGAAAGCGTGTCACGCCTAAAAATACGCGGAGCACGCAGGTAGACGTGAAAAGGTCGTAGGTACCCGGGACGGAATACCAAAAGAAGAAAAAAAAAAAAAAAGAAACACGGCAAGAGGGAATTGTACAAGAGGCGGTGATTTGGTATTCAAATCACCGGGCGGGCGCACGCCCGTCTCTCCTCTTCTCTTTCCCTCTCTTTTGCGGAGTTCTTAGTCTCTTGATATCTTCCTAGATGCAATAAAATATATACAAAAGCAAGATGCAGAGATAAGTTGAGTATAATTGGAGATAAGTTGAATATAATTGATGCGATAATCGGAAGCGAAATATGTCCACTGACAGATGCAAAGTATAAAAATATTTTACTTTTTCGTTAGTCTGCTTTATTTTTTACTGTCTCTCTCTTTTATTCTTTCTTCAGTCTTTTTTATAATTCTCCTTCGCGTTACCGTGTTCTTGAAAATTTCTCGGATAAAAGGATCCGCTTTCGAAAGCTGCTGGCGTTATATAAACGTTCGATGTATCCTCGGTTATAAGTGCGTGCAAGGTCTCTTCTCTGCTACGATGATTCCTTGATTATGAATCGGTATGTGTGTGTGTTGTACATCGAAACGCCAATTTATAACTTGAAAGTAGGAGAGAAGAAATCGTGTTACGCGCGCACCGAAACTTCCTATTCTGCTTAACTCTACATCTCATTACCAAATATAATCGAGAGCAATGCTTGAAGAGCGAAATTCGCGCAGGACAGATACAAAACATCGATGAAGAAAAAAAAAAATCGCGCGAATAACACACGTGAGGACGATAACAAATATATCACTCTCGAGATCGTCGCGAGCCGCACAGACGGGTCGTTTAGTTTCTCGTCCTCGTGCGTGATTTCACTATTTCGTTATCGAGACACTGCGGTTTACGATCGCATTCGTTGATGACGAAAGTCCGCTGCACTTATGTGGCAATTTCTTGTAAATACACATATATACACACACACTCTCTCTCTCTCTCTCTCTCTCTCTTGCTTTGTAGAAAACGCAGTGGGACGTAAAGATGAGAATCGCGCGAACGCGCGCTCGATCCATCTCGGAGACTCGACTCGGGGAGATTTCGATGCCCGCACGTGCGATATCTCTCGTTCGTCTCCAGTATCACCGGGTGACGGGCATGATTATGTAAACGGAAGCGGGCTGGACTGATTGAGAAACGCGTGGAAAATCGAGCGGCGACCGAGAAGGAGGAAGGAACGAGAGAGAAGGAAATCGTTACGAAAGCTTACTGTTTTTCGTCGCGTTTCGTGACGACGAGGGTTCTTGCTGCGTAGTAATTAACACTCACGGCGCGACGACGATTCGGAAAAAGCGTCGCGCGACGACGACGAGGCGCGATTACCAGCCGATCGCTCGCGATCGATCCCCCCACCGTAGGACGTAGTCTCGCAGACGTCCTTGCGAAATCCGCCTCGCGACGATCCGCCTCTCGGAGGCGGCGATTTCGCTCGCGTCTCTTCCTTTTTTTCACAGCGCTCGTCGGTTAATCGGCGCCGCCTTCTCGATTCCCATCGCGCGCGATTAATCTCGCGTGTCCGACTCGATCGCACTCGCCCAGGCGTCAACGTGACGCGTACGTCAACCGCGCGCGCAAGGTTCTCCAATTGTCACGTGTACCGCGCGCGAGGTTCTCCGTATCAGTGGTCGTACGTGGCATGCGTGTCGGACGACTAAACGGAATGCCTCGACGATGAGACGACGACGATGACACGCACGGTATGCGCGGCCCATCGGCGAGCCTGGCACCCACTAACCGCTAACCGGTGAACTAACCGCGGGTGGCTAAGGTGCGCGACTCGTTCGCTCGCTCGCTCGCTCGCTCGCGATGATAATGTATGTATCTATGTGCGTAAGCCACGTGAGAGAACGGCGGGCAGCAGCATCTTTCGACGGCCGTTCGTAGAGGGAACGAGGAGAGGGAGAGGGAGAGGGAAAGAGCGAGAGGGGAAGTCGTATACTTCGCCCATAAGAGAGAGCCGGTCTCCTTCTTTCTCTTTCTCTCCTTCTCTTTCCTTCATTATACGCACGCACACATATAGATATCTCGTCCCTCAGTCTCGTCACGGATTCGTGGAGAGATCGGACCCTCTTCGTGGCTTTCGGTCGCTCTTTTGGCCGACTTCTCTCGCGGAATTAATCGAAACGCACACACATGTATACGCACGTACGTGCACATACATTATAGCGAGAAAGATACGAAGCGGAATAACTCGACGCGTATAACCGCAACTCTTTTTCCTCTACAAATTGTTCGAGCTGTTGTAACGTGTCGTGAGAGAAGACAAGAAGCCGAGGCAAGAAACGCGAGTATCGAACGACTTTAATATACCAGGCGATCGCTTTCGGGAGAAAGAGAGAGAGAGAGAGACAAGCTGTCTTCTTTTATCCTTTTCATGGATAAAAGATTGAGATCAATATTCAATATCTGCGCGAATAAATTTTTACACTTAATTTGTTAAATGTGGACGGTGGACCGAAACTGGTTCCATCTTCGCTTTTGTAAAAGATTTGATAGTCGCGTCTACTTTCTATTTATTCAATCTAATCTGTTAGCCACGATAATTTGATAAATTCCATCCGTCCTGTCTATGTATCTTGTTTTCATCTTTTGCTTTTAAAAATCTTCATTTTCAATTCTCCATTTGTAGCGAGACGTAAGATGGAGGAAAAAGATTCTTCGTGATGTCAATCGAGGTTTTCCTTTCTCGAGCGGCGTGATTTTGATGTCTACCTCAAGAGACAATTAACGCGGCTGACTCTTTTTATTCGCCACCCTGTAGAATCACGCCGCGTTCTCACTCGCGTGGCATATCTCTCATCGACGAGGTCCGATGAAGGTCGCGCGAACTAACGCGAAAGAACGCCTCTCCTACTCGAAACCGTGGTAAAGAATTTAATGCACACGTTTGGACCCCATTCACGGTGCACGCGTCCTTTCGGAATTCACGAGAGCGCGGCGAGTCCGTAATTTGTAAGGTTTAATCTTACATTAGACAAGACCGTGCGCGCGCGATTAAAGAGCGCTGAAACCCTGTAAATTATGGGCATCATAATTTGGAAATATGGCGCCGGATAATTTGTATATACACGATACGGCCTTTTAAATGCTCGTTTAAACGAATGAAATTTACGGAGCTGGGAATTTACGGTGTTACGCTCGAATATCATATCGATATCGTGGATCTTTCAAAAATATTCGGTTCGTTAAAGCTATTTAATATTTTGTTTACAGATACCGACGATATTCAACAGCATGATCGTAAAAAGCTACCGCCCGGAGGCTGCGTCCCATTTATGGTTAAGGCAGTCCCGCGCAAATAAGCGCGACCTTTCTCGTAGAAGGAAGTACGGCATGCGTTAGGTTTCGGCGCCGGTCCGAATTCCGTTTGTCGCCTTTTTTGCGAATCGGTGCACACCCACGTCTTTATATCCGCTGACTAAGAAGATACTGTAATGTATAAGTATATATTTTTATATCTTTATTTTTACAAAATGCCTTTCTAATAGATCCACTAAGTGATTGGATCAATCTGTTGATACAATTAATCCGATATCGCGTTCATCAATTAAATTAAATTATCATAATTTCATACTTTGATAGCCGTGTATATATCGTAGTTGCATTCCCTTAGAAATTGCGATATTTAGGAGAGATTTATTTTCTCTCTTTCTGTATTCAATGACGCGAATGCACGAAATAAAATCGTGATATATTTTAAAAAAATGCAGGCATTTTTCGAACTTCAAGCAAAAAAATTGTGACAAAGATTCTCAGTTAATTATCTCCTAAAAATACTTTTCAAATGCGCCACACATCTGTTGTGTTTATTATTACACTGAGAAAAATAACCGGTGAAAAGATAACGAACGGATATTATTCGATTATTAACCGATCACTTTAATCGGGGAAAAAAAAGAAACCGATCAGATATCCAATCAGAAAATATCAATCGATCGGATATCTGATCAGAAAGTTCAAAATTCGGAACTTTCCGATCAGATATCCGATTGATATCGGTTAATAATCGGATAATATCCATTCGTTATCTTTTCACCGGTTATTTTTCTCAGTGCATGAAATAAAATCGTGATATATTTTCAAAAAATGCAAGCATTATTCGAACTTCAAGCAAAAAAATGTGACAAAGATTCTCAGTTAACTATCTCCTAAAAATATTTTTCAAATGCGCCACACATCTGTTATGTTTATTACACTGAGAAAAATAACCGGTGAAAAGGTAACGAACAGATATTATCCGATTATTAACCGATCATTTTAATCGGAAAAAAAGAAACCGATCAGATATCCAATCAGAAAATATCAATCGATCGGATATCTGATCAGAAAGTTCAAAATTCGGAACTTTCCGATCAGATATCCGATTAAAGTGATCAGTTAATAATCGGATAATATCCGTTCGTTACCTTTTCACCAATTATTTTTTTCAGTGTAAGGTCTAATATATTTCCGATCAGCCGCTGATCGGAAATGAATCGAGGCGCCAAGATTGAAGACCACCAAGGCCGCCCAAATTTCTTTTTTTCTCTCTCTCTCTTTGACCGAATGTAGGTGTTCGATCTTCCGAGAACCGGACGATTTCGTCTGCGCGAAGTTCCATCGATGGATCGACAAGACGCGAGAACCGGCGGCGTTAATTAACGTCGGTCGAGCGCGCAGGAATATATATAGGCAGATTTTATCGTCGACCATTATGGCTTAGAATACGACAGAGTCCGGCTACGGCAATACGCAACGACTCCATTAACGGGCAGACCAATCCGCAACGACGCGACTCCCCGCGTTCGGGATTCGTTAAAACGCAAGTCAGAGAAAAACATCTCGACGCGAGATATTTATCTCTCCTGTTTTTTTTCTCTTATACTTTCCGCGGGTTCTTATTTTGCCGGCGACGCGGATGAAGATGGCGGATACTACGATAATTTATTAACTAGTCCGGCGAGTGTCGGTTTCCCCCGGACCTGTTGGTGGAGTCGACACCGGCTGGTTACACATCAGACGAAATCGCGACGAAATGCGAAAGCGTCTCCGCTCGAGCGAAAAACCGTCGTCTCTTCTCGCGTGTCTCGTTCCATACATTGTTGCGCGCGATTTAATTTACCTAATCGAGGTTGATAACCGATATCATTCGCGCATCTCGCGCGAGGCGTTTTACATATGCAAATGCGACGAAGCGTGCACGAGAGCCACTCGGAGGTCTCTCACCGGAATTCGAATTCAACGCGACCTCGCGTACACGTTCGAGAGGGGAAACGGCAAATAATGATCGTAATAACGTCTCGCCAGCGACAGCGTAAGGTTCGTACGGTAAAGAGCAAAGTTCAGCGTTCCTTTGCCGTTTTACCTCTCGAAGCGGCGATCTCTGCGGGCATAGCTTGAAAAGCTTTATGAATATGTATGCCGTATTAAAGATGCCGATCGTTTCGTCCATGATCGTGACGTAAAAATTAACGATTATCTCATTGGAAAGCGATTTAAAAGTAGAAAAAAAATGTTACAACGGGTACGGTTGTGGAAAATATTCTTCTCTTCGTCTTCAAAATACGTCACGAGCGGCTGTCTTTCATTCTGAGAGAATTATTTTTCTTACTCTTTGTTACTCAACATGTACAATACATTGAGAAAAAATAATCATTGATGAAAAGTAACGAACAGATATTATCCGATTATTAACCGATCACCTTAACCGGATATCTGATCGGAAAGTTCCAAATTTTGAACTTTCTGATCAGATATCCGATCGATTGATATTTTCTGATTGGATATCTGATCGGTTTCTTTTTTTCCCGATTAAAGTGATCGGTTAATAATCGGATAATATCCGTTCGTTACCTTTTTATCGGTTATTTTTCTCAATGTAATAATAAACACAACAGATGTGTGGCGCATCTCGCAAGTATTTTTAGAAGATAATTAACTGAGAATCTTTGTCACATTTTTTTGCTTGAAGTTCGAATAATGCTTGCATTTTTTGAAAATATATCACGATTTTATTTCATGCACTGAGAAAAATAACCGGTGAAAAGGTAACGAACGGAGATTACCCGATTATTAACCGATTAATTTAATCGGATATCTGATCGGAAAGTTCCGAATTTTGGAATTTTCTGATCAGATATCCGATCGATTGATATTTTCTGATTGAATGTCTGATTGGTTTCTTTTTTCCCGATTAAAGTGATCGGTTAATAATCGGATAATATCCGTTCGTTACCTTTTTATCGGTTATTTTTCTCAGTATAATAATAAACACAACAGATGTGTGGCGCATCTCGAAAGTATTTTTAGAAGATAATTAACTGAGAATCTTTGTCACATTTTTTTGCTTGAAGTTCGAATAATGCTTGCATTTTTTGAAAATATATCACGATTTTATTTCATGCACTGAGAAAAATAACCGGTGAAAAGGTAACGAACGGAGATTATCCGATTATTAACCGATTAATTTAATCGGATATCTGATCGGAAAGTTCCGAATTTTGAACTTTCTGATCAGATATCCGATCGATTGATATTTTCTGATTGGATATCTGATTGGTTTCTTTTTTTCCCGATTAAAGTGATCGGTTAATAATCGGATAATATCCGTTCGTTACCTTTTCACCGGTTATTTTTCTCAGTGTAATAAACATAACAGATGTGTGGCGCATTTGAAAAATATTTTTAGGAGATAATTAACTGAGAATCTTTGTCACATTTTTTTGCTTGAAGTTCGAATAATGCTTGCATTTTTTGAAAATATATCACGATTTTATTTCATGCACTGAGAAAAATAACCGGTGAAAAGGTAACGAACGGAGATTATCCGATTATTAACCGATCACCTTAACCGGATATCTGATCGAAAAGTTCCAAATTTTGAACTTTCTGATCAGATATCCGATCGATTGATATTTTCTGATTGGATATCGGTTTCTTTTTTTCCCGATTAAAGTGATCGGTTAATAATCGAATAATATCCGTTCGTTACCTTTTTTTATCGGTTATTTTTCTCAGTATAATAATAAACACAACAGATGTGTGACGCATCTCGAAAGTATTTTTAGAAGATAATTAACTGAGAATCTTTGTCACATTTTTTTGCTTGAAGTTCGAATAATGCTTGCATTTTTTGAAAATATATCACGATTTTATTTCATGCACTGAGAAAAATAACCGGTGAAAAGGTAACGAACGGAGATTACCCGATTATTAACCGATTACTTTAATCGGATATCTGATCGGAAAGTTCTGAATTTTGAACTTTCTGATCAGATATCCGATCGATTGATTTTTTCTGATTGGATATCTGATTGGTTTCCTTTTTCCCGATTAAAGTGATCGGTTAATAATCGGATAATATCCGTTCGTTACCTTTTTATCGGTTATTTTTCTCAGTATAATAATAAACACAACAGATGTGTGGCGCATTTGAAAAGTATTTTTAGGAGATAATTAACTGAGAATCTTTGTCACATTTTTTTGCTTGAAGTTCGAATAATGCTTGCATTTTTGAAAATATATCACGATTTTATTTCATGCACTGAGAAAATAACCGGTGAAAAGGTAACGAATGGATATTATCCGATTATTAACCGATTATCTTAATCGGATATCTGATCGGAAAATTCCGAATTTTGAACTTTCTGATCAGATATCCGGTCGATTGATATTTTCTGATTGGATATCTGATCGGTTTCTTTTTTCCTGATAAAGTGATCGATTAATAATCGAATAATATCCGTTTGTTACCTTTTTATCGGTTATTTTTCTCAGTGTACGTATGTCACGAGAGCGACCGGCGAGCTAAGGTCAGCTTAAGGCTCTTAGCAAGGCAATTTAGCGTGCAGTATCCATAATGCATCAACAAGTTTTTATCATTCGCTCTCCGAGATTCGTATCTCGCAGTGCGTTTTGCATACGCGACGAATTCACCTGGTGTGCGAGAAGGATGCGCGGAGAAAACTGCCGGCGAATATATACATCTCGTTGACAAGCGACGCATCGAGCGCAATCTCACGTAATGGAATGCATAAAATTCATAATTACACAGCCTGGACGTTTATGCACTATACTTGAGCTTTTATATAACTATACGTACGATGTGGACTTTAACAGTCAGCCGAGACGCACATGTGTTGCGTGAAACAAACGCATAAACGTTTCTTGATGGGAGACACGCTCGCGATATTTGATCTGCAATTTTTTGTTAAAAAAAGGGGATAGAAAAAAAGGGAGAGGCTGATTAAAATTACTTAATCTTATTAGTTACTTATCTAATTACTCATCTTTGACAAGAATACACGTCGTAAAGCTACGAAATATGAATCTTCGATATTTAATCGATTGACTGTTCATTTTAATTAATAATTTAATACTCACTTTCTGCCATGTATGGATATGATATGTAATTAAGAAGAACGTTGGATAATAATGAGCACGAGCGTACAATTTCGGAGTCGATTCGTTCGGATATCTTTGCGAATTCCTTCGCAAATCGCGCTCGCGGCCCTTAACGGTCCGATATTATGCCGGCAACGATTCGCAATCAGCAAGTAGGAAATTCTCAAGTCGTGACATAAAAAAAGACATAACGCCCGAAGGCGTTTCTTCAACACGGCGCCATCAATACAGAATTGAGAAACATTTAGTTGCGGAATGAACGCGTCCCATCTTCTCCGCGTGTCTTCCACCTACTTCGATCTCTTACACTAAGTCCAGCGAGCGAACTTGTATATCGAATCTGGAAATTAAACTTTATTAATTTATAAAGAAATTAAACTTTATTAATGTATAGCTTAATGATCTCTATATTTAATATCAATAGTAAGTATTATGATTAAAAGCACATTTTAAAACAATTTTTTTATATAAATATTTTATATAAATATTTTATTAAATATTTATATAAAATAATATTTTATTTTATATAAAATAATATTTTATTTTATTTTTATATAAATATTTTTATATAAAAATATATATGTTTTATTAATAGTTTTATTAAATATTAATAAAACTGTTAATAAAACATATATATTTTATATTTTTACATTTGAGAACAAAAATTGCAGGATAATAATATAAAAAGACTTGTGTTAATCCATTCTCAACAAACAAATCGTTGAGTTTAAAGGCTAGTTGTTACAGTTTTATACGTGAATGAGATCATAGTTTGTAAATGCATTTACATTTAAATGAGTAACGCTTGTGGTTTCCGGTGTGGATTCAGTCTTAGGACGAGCGTGCCTTCATTCTCGGCTATCTACGATTTTAATTACAAGCACGGTCCTCTTCTCTAGGAGCTAGAGAGAGAGAAAGAGCTTTTCAGAGCCGCTTTGTGAGCGAACATCGTGTGGACGAACAATTATCATTTCGTCTCGATCTACATTGTTTCTTTTAGAGGCGAGTCGAGCAATTAAATCTTGATTAAAGTGATCTAGGCGAGGGTAAATTGGCGAGCGAATTTGCGCGAATATAATGGATACCCCGTTAGTTAAACCGTACTTTGAGTAATCGCAGCAATCTAAACGCACTGTTGAGCAAACGCCCGGCACCAGCTTGACGTGTATCAGCTTCGAGCTGTCCACGAGCTACTGGACAAGATCTATCGGCGTTTTTCACGGTATATGTTTTCCGATGAAGGAAATTAATAGACGCGCGCGCGACGCGTTAACGATGTAGAGAGACTCGTTTATCTCCCGTGCAATTTTTCGCGATAGACGAGCATCCCGTGAATCTCATTCCCGAGTCCTCTCCTTGGCATGAGAACGAGGTATTCGAATAAAATCGAAACGAGCCTGTTCGAGGCGATTAAAACACGCTCGATTAATATTGCAATATTTTTCCGCCTCTCGCACGACTTCGTCGACGCTTTAGTTACATGACTTTATTTTTAGATCTCGATAAAAAAGCGAATTACATTTTTTCGCATTGCATCTCGAGGGAAAATAGAAAAAGACTATAGAGAGAAAAATAGAGAAGAACAACAGTGAAATAGAGGAGAGCTTAAAGAAGTAGAACTGATACATTGGGAGATGCATGTATGAATGTATAAATGATCGAAAATGTGTTTGAGGAGTTCACAGAGCTGCACAAACATTGTTGTGAAGTAATAATAATTCAGCCCGATATTTAACAATCTCACCACATTCCACGGCTTTCATCATGAGAAAAAGGAGAGAGAGAGAAAGAAAGAGAGAGAGAGAGAGAGAGAGAGAGAAATTGGGATGTGAGAAAATATGTTTCTACAATTATAAATCCGAAGCCATTGGCATTTAATTGGTATTTACTCGAGTCTACTACGTATGCTGATGACCCTGACATTTACGCCGCTGCAGTTTGCATGTGTTACGCACATACTCGTTCACGTTAAGCACCGTTCACATCACGGATGTGCATCACCTTAACGAGTCGATGCACGTAGACATGGTTTCGAGATTTCGCCAGATACCTACGTAACCTCTCCTCCAATTTATAATTAAGCGCACGTAAGGCGCGTAAATTTATATGTGATTATTAAAATCTTTATAATTATATATAGAAAAAGTGAAATGTACAATGTATATAATTACTCTGATTTTAAAGCAGATAAAAATTAATATAATCTCAAATGATTATGTTTTTATACATTTGAATGATAATAAAGTCTTGTATGCGTTGCTCGACTGAGTTCTCAAAGAAAATGTGTGTACCTTTTATTTTTTAGACTATCGGCTTGAATATATATCCGTTTCCATATTTATGCGAGTACATATGATGAATTGCTTTGCACGCGCGTTGAGCTTATGTTAATTTGTGCAAACCTGTTTAAAGCGCAAACACTGAATTGTAAAACGCTTCCGCCATCGCGTTGCTACTATCTCGATGTACGCATTTCGCTTGTTTGTCCGTGATTCGAAAGCAATGCGGCGAAAGTGATTACAAAATATCGGAATTATTTATAGATCGCTTGGCAGGCGAGAATTTCAATCTTGCTGGTTATCTCAAATCTTCGTTTCACTCTATAATTCTCCCACATGCTTTTCCCAATAATCACTTCGATCGTAAAGTTATACGTTAAATAATTCAATTCTAAATCTTCGCTCAACCATTATTAGATTTCGTTGCAGGGGACGATCAAATCCTTAAAATTACATCGTTACGTAATATTACAGCAGTTGAAATGAACGGGCAAACGTCGTTCTCGACGCCAATCAACCGAATCATTTCGTTCCCTGGAAATGTTTCTTTTCTTCAAGCGGGATTTTCTCTTTTCCAGGGAATTGCAATTTCGCAATTGTTGCACGCGAGGTGTTGCTCATGCGAATCGCGCGAGTCGTTAACTGCTGGGAACGCCTCGGGGGCCGCAGAGGACGAGAGGGTTCCTTTACGTCGCCGGTGGGACCCGCGTATGTACGTACGGCCGCGTTATTTTCTCGCCGAGATAAGATCGGCGCCGCTAAAAATAGCGTACGCACACCATCGGATACCTCAACGAGCGAGAGCACTCCCGAGGTTACCAAAAATTTACGATAACCTGCCCTAGCAGGATTTTATTGAGATTGACGTCTCCCAAGGAGGAATGCGAAGCTTAACGGTGTCCTCCCCGTGGCCCTATCGCCTTTCCTCCCTCCCTCCCTTCCTCCCCGTCCTCCTCCTCTTTCTCCTTCATGACGAGCTTCGTTTGCGTACGTACGTACTTATACATGTATGCGGGCTGTTGACCGCTTTACATAACGAGAAGAGATACCGCAAGCTTTCACGAATGTTATCGGCATCGTTATATCGCCCTGCGCAAACTCTTTTTCAGCGCTGGACGAACTTGCCATTATTTTTATCATACTCGGCGATGTAAAACGCGATGCGCCGAGATTCGCGCAACGAAGTTATCGAAAATGAGGTATGGCATAAAAAGAGTCTCCGTACAAGGCCGTCGCAAGGCCGAGTGTCTCTTCGTCGTTTCTGTCGGGTAATTTGCAAAACGAAGTTCCCGCGGCGCGTAACGAGAGCGCCAATTACGCGGTAATTTCGCGACAACGATTCCCATTTAGCGTAAAGCTCCGAAACTAACTCCATTATTAGTCGAGATTAACAGAGTTATTTTTTTAATTTATTTATTTTATTATTTATTTTATTTTAATTTATTTCATTTATTTTAATTTCTAACAGACTTATCTCCATCTGAGATTAAATTCGAATATATTTCCGTCGAGCTCGATCCTCGATTCTGTCGCGATCAATATTCACGCTTCGGAGAGTATTTTAGCGTGGAAATCTCGGCCACTTGTATCGATAAATGTAAGTTTCCTCTCTCTTTTCGCGGATGGAGACGTCTACTTCCTCGGTATCGATCGATCGGCGAATTCCTCGAGATACTCGGAGCGCGAGTTGGCTGGACGTGGGCGCGGAGATTTTTCCATAAAACGAGTCCCCCTCGCTCGGATGTTGTTCGACCGCGGTTCGTATCGGGATCAATGACACGCCCGCGGATTCTCCTCCCCCTTCGGGGGGATGCATCCTCCGCGACCCGTGCGCGAAGCTGCGCCGGGTGGCGTGTGTATGCAGAATTCCAAGCCGCCGCTGTGTCGTCGCTTTCCTTCCTTCGACTTCGCGCGCGCACGCAGCAGGACCTACTGGTTTCTATTTATACACCTTGAGCGCGCCGCGAGACCTTGCGAGCGAACGCGCCTCTCACGCCGACTCAAATTTGCTATATATTATGTCGCATCCTTTAATAAGTTTCGAGAGACGCAAAGTTGGAAGAAAGAGCTTCAAAATTTTATTATTTATATCTCTTTTATTGTAAAATAATTCGTTGGAATATAAGCATTGTAATACATGAGGAAAAATTATATTTTTTAGAGAAGAGATTTATTTATTTATTTATTTATCTATTTATTTATTTATTTATTTATTTATTTATTTATTTATTTATTTATTTATTGAGAATATAAATAAGCGTGTATAAAAATTATCGTGTTTTTAAATATTATGAACAAATGATGTGCAAGTGATAAGCTGTCAGAGATTAATTGCGCAGAAACTTATCAATTAAATTATTTATACAATCAAAAGTGCGATTCAAAGATTTCTGACATCATAATGTTTTGCATGTAAATCGTTTTAATATTCATTTATTTCATACTGTGTGCTTGAATAATAATTCGCTGAAATAAAAAAAGACAGTTTTAATATTATTATTATTTTCACAACTAATTTGTGTAAATTATATTTAAATTTATTTCAATCTTACATTTATGCGCGTAAACTTTTCTAATGCGGCAGATAAATATGATGTATTTATATTTACTTATACACAAAAAATACGAATATAGAAAATTTTTTGGATCCTTTAAATATCGTTTATCTTTTGAAAAATTTTTTCTTTTTTAGGTAAGTGGAAGAGGGATTATCTTTCGAGTCTGAAATTATACGACAGCGTCATCTATGATACATTCGGCGAATTACTATGCGACTGGGCGTTCGAACCGTCAAAAACGGGATTGACCTTACCGACAGAATTGATCGGTGCGTGATTTACACGCAAATTCAGTGTCACGCGATAACAATTATTCCTCGGGCACAGGAACGGGATAGACACGATGTCTACGAGAATAACGGAAATTTTTAATTCCTTCCAGGATTATCTAAACAACGAACAAGAAATACGCGAGGTGCGTATTAATATTCTTGACAGCGATCGTGAGTCTCGATGGAGGTTATGTTAAAGTCGTTGAACCACCTGCGACACTCGCCCTTCCAATTTCTGACAGATAACTCATAAAAATGTCGCACGAGTGCAAATATAAAGTCGTGAATATAAAATGTTACGTGGTATCCTTTGCACGGAGAATCTCTTTTCAGATTCTTACGTGAATGTGTGGATTAGTGTGTGTTTACATACGAAAATGTCATTGACCCTTCTGATGTTCAGAGTCAAATTTTTTTTCATCTTACAAATTTGTGAAAATCCAAATCTTTTTGCTAACGCACAGAAATTTGTTACTGTCTTTTTATTATTAATTTGTTCAAAATTTAAGTCTAAGAAATGTGTAGAAAAAAATTTATAAATTATTTCTTCTTACAGCAAATTCGTGTTATTGTCAAGGATATCGAGAAGAGCGCCAGAGATATTTTGATGATATTACAAAATATTCACAATACAGTATATGATGCGGTAGATGAGAATATAAGTACGTTTTTAGTAGTATATTTTTTTCAACTTTTCTTCAGGTTTAATTGTAACGATCATTATATATGATATTTATTTTAATTTTTACAGTTGTAGCGGAATATTGCACAAAGGCAAGAGAAATATTTGGCGAAGTGAGAATACAATATGCAAATCTCGCTAAAGTAGTACCAAGTAATCAGTATTATCGTTATCACGATCAATGGCGCTTTGTTACTCAGAGGCTATGCTTTTTAGTTGCTCTAGTTATATATTTAGAAATTAAAGTTTTGGTTACCAAAGATACAGTCGCAGAAATATTAGGAGGTATGTGAATAAAATATATTTATTTTCACATATTACACATATAATTGTAATACTTAAGAATAATTCTCATTCTATTTGCAGTAAAGGATAACAGAGAAGAAGGTTTTCATTTAGATTTAGAAGATTTCTTGTTGGGCCTACTTCAATTATCTTCGGAATTGGTATGTATTTTTTTGTATTATTCTAAGATAATAGTTTTATAATACTTCATTCTTTTTAGAGTCGTTTTGCTGTAAATAGTGTCACCAATGGTGATTACGATCGGCCAATAGAAATTGCAAGATTCGTCAATGAATTGAATGCTGGTTTTCGACTATTAAACTTAAAAAACGATATGTTGCGGAAACGTTTCGACGCCCTTAAATATGATGTAAAAAAAATCGAAGAGGTAGTGTACGACTTGTGTATTCGCGGTTTAAAACCCTCTCCTCGGCCTACTGAAGAAACACCGACTGTATAAATCTTTTTCTATATTTTTTTGCAATCTTTTACATTAATATACCTCCATATACATAAAAGTACAATGAGCATAATGAGTACAATGAGTCGTGCAAAAATATGGTGAGTTCATATATAATATATAGCAAAAATTTATATATATTTTTTGTTTAGTAAATTTTTCCATTTTAGATTTTCAACATTTGACAAATTACTGATATCATTGAGTTATTTACAATTTTGATAAGAAGTACAAAAATATAGTTTCTTTTGACATTTTATATTTAAGTAAAACTTAAAATTTAATATTTTTTTATTATTAGATAAATTTATATAATATATTTATACAATATAAGTATTCTATATAATTTGTTGCTTGAATTTTTTTGTTTATGATGTATTTATCGTATCATGTATTATATTTAATACAAAGTTTTAGTTTGGAAATCAAAATTTAATCTAAAATACTATAATGAAAATAAAGAAAAATAAAAATATCATCATCAGTTTTTCTATAATTCTTTTGAAAATTATATAGAGGTATAAAATTAAATTGTATAACTAAATTTTAGTATTGATGTACAATAGTATCTACATCGAAGTATCTTAAACTTTATTGTTTATTTGAATTTATAAGTATTTTTAGTTGTAATAAATACTTTATATATAATGCTTATTTTTTGAATAATAATATTTTTTTAATTATAACACAGATTAGATACATGTTTATAGATATAATACAAAATTAATAGCCTTTATTAAAATCAAACATATTCATCATATTTTCTCCTTTCACATATCTAGTATAATTTGCAGTAAATTGCTCTACAACATCACGCAAATTTGTCACACCAGAATTATGTGGCGAGATAGTCACCTAAACAAATTAATATTACTTGGCGTGAGTGCAATCTAAATAAAAATCTTTTTATTTGATAATAATTAAAAATAATAATTACTTGTGGAAAATTCCATAGTTTGCTTTCCTTTGGCAATGGTTCTTTCTCAAACACATCTAAAATAGCAGCCGAAATCCACTTCTGTTCAAGAGCATTTATCAGATCTGCTTCTTTAATAACAGATCCACGTCCTATGTTAATAAAAATGCTATTTTTGGCTTTGCAATGCTGCAAAACAGTCCCATTTAAAAGCCCTTCAGTGTTTTGAGTGGACGGTAATATATTAATGATATAATCGCAATTTTTTAAGATATCTTGCAAACCATCTACAGTCCTATGTTCATCGAGATATGATAATCTTTCTTTTGGAGTACTGTTTGTCATTCCCCAGATAGTTGCACCAAATAACTTTAATTTCTCTGCAACTATAAAGAACAATAAGAAATGAATTTTTATAGATTTTATTTGATATTATGTTTAACTTTTGATATTTATAACTTACTAATTTTCCCTATCGTTCCTAGCCCGAGAATTCCTATGGTCAACTCACGTATATACCTATGATTTTTTATTTTGCCTTCTTGTTTCCATACAGCAAGCTTTTGATTCTCATACTGTTGTCTTTGATCGCGTTCAAAATTGACAATTTGCGCTATCACGTATTCGGACATGGCCAGCCCGAAAAATTCACCAGAGAAACGAGTGAGTACATAATTTTTTGGAGTATTATTTTGTATATATGGAGTAAGTTTGTCCAGACCAGCCCAGGTTGCTTGTATCCATTTGACTGATGTTAATTTGTTTATATAAGGTATCAATAAATCACAATCGGCCAATAATATTTCTGCTGCATTAAGTTTAGACAAGATATCTGCTTGTCCTATATTAGAAAATATATGCATTTAAGTATTCTGTAAATCATATTTAATGTATATATGAATTAAAGTGATTTAGAGGATAAGTTAAATTTAAAAAACTTAGACATATATTTTTGTTAAGCAAAATTAAAAATAAATATTTCAATCATTAACTTTGTAGCAATTATAATATTTCAGATGCAGTGTTTGCTGGTTTTTTATCTAGATGATTATCTAGATAAAATTATGTAGATAATCATCAACATAAAATCTAGATAAAAATCTAAAATATCTTAGATAAAGACTTTGTAATTTCTTCATTTAGTTAAAGATGATCCATTTTTTATCTAGATGATTATCTAAATAATTTTATCTAGATAATCATCTAGATAAAAAACCAGCAAACATTGTTCAGATGCAACTGCATTGTTTTCAAACCATAATAACATACATGAAATCCTAAAGTAGTAAAAGTAGTAAAAGCAACGAGAATATTTTCTTGCGACATTGTTTCTAATCAGTTTCCCTTTCTGCACAATTATCAATCGATATTAGACTCGATCATCAATGACCGTTCGGAAAAATGCGCGCGAAAATTCGAATGTGTCAAAGTTCCCGCTCTGCTGCACTTTTTTTTTTACGTGCACGCACCCACGCGAAAGCGTTGGGAGGGGACCGTAATGGCAGCGGGAATTAACACGTGCTCGTCGCGAGGGGGCACGAGGGGAAAATTAAGTGAGTCGAGGAGATTCAGGCACGCATATTAATGTGTCGCGTTGTGCGCATGATACGAAAGAAAATATGAAATACCTGGCGAAACGTCGGAAACGCGCAGATTCGGCAGCCGCAGTCGCAGATGGTGAGATAACCTAGGAATCGTAGACAGAACAACGACAATCTGCGTCATGATACACGCCTTTTTCAATCCGCCATATGCGATTAGAGCTACGTGAGTCAGGCCCGTGACTCGCTCGCGTATTTTTTACGCATTCGAAACATTCTCCGCGTCATCTCCCCTCATTAGCGGAGCTGATAAGGCGATTTCGTATCGACAAGGCGGTCTCGGCAATAGACACAACACGTGGGCGATTTCAAACGCGCACTCTCTACACCTTCTCTCTCTCGCATCCTTCTCCCTCCAACGTTCAAGGTACATGCCTATTTTAGCTTAGATGCGGAAAGTGCAGCTAAAGCTAACCGAACTTTCTATTTATATAACGATATCGCTCGTTTAACACGGTAGCGAACGTCAACTTTTTCTCCCGATCATTCCGCATGTAATAATAGAAATGTCAATTCACGCTATTAATATTGCAATAATCGGATTCTAATACCGAGGGAAACGTCAGCGTGGCGATATGCGCAGCACGAAAGAATCGATGTATATAGATCGGGCGAGGAGAGATTACGCGCTATATTTGTAACTTTATGTAAGCTGTTTCGTCTGTTTCAGGATTAGACAGAACCGAGGACCGCACGCTCGCGATTAAAGTAAGAATATATCCGGAAACAAAGAGAGGAGAGGGTCGTCAAAGTGAAAACTTCGAAATAGCGCAACACGCTTGACGCACGTGTGCCCCTCGCCAATGCGCTTTTAATTCCGAGAACGGAAATATTGCCTCGTGCGAGACGAAACTTCCGGTGAGCGTGTAACTTGTCCAAGACGCTGGTCGCGCGTTTAAGTTGGAAAATTGGGATCGGCTCGAGTCGAGCGCGGGCCGAGGGGAGTCGAGGCCCCTCGAGGCCCCTCGAGGCCCGTCGAGGTCCGTCGAGTCCCGTCGAGGACGAGGACGAGGCATCGAGGATCCGACGTCCGCCAGACGGGCCGGACGGCCCGGACGCTCGGATCTCGCGCCTCGCGCCGGTGGCGGCGACGCTCCTGACGCTTGACGCGCCTCGCGCGCCGATTCCCGCGCGGCGCACGTCGGCTCACGGAACTGCACGGCGGCGGCCGAACGTGTTAAATGGCTGTGCGTCGGCCATGATGGCTTTGAGCAGGGACCGTGTCACGCAAACATGTTTTCGAAGTGATATATCTCGTTTGGTGACTGAGTGACCGTGTTCCAGCGCGATGGCCGGGGAACGATGAGGCCCTGAGCGCTCTCTGTGCCGGGTAATTCGGCCCCAGGGCCCCCAGCCAGGCCTCGAAAGCAGGTCCACGGCGTTCCGCGAGCCCCCCCAACCGACCCGACTGGCCTCACGGTTCGCGGCCAGCCATCCTTGTTGGTTGTCAACACGCGCGAGCCAGCCGCCCTCAGGATGAGCAAGCTGTCGTTCAGGGCGCGCGCCCTGGACGCCTCCAAGCCCATGCCGGTCTACATGGCCGAGGAGCTGCCGGATCTGCCAGATTATTCGGCCATTAACCGCGCGGTGCCCCAAATGCCCAGCGGCATGGAAAAGGAGGAGGAATGCGTAAGTCGGAACGTCCAGCCTCTCGTTCCAGCATGTTTTCCCCGTCCGCCATCTTACCCACGGGGCGCGATTTCGTAAACAACCGGCAGATGGCGAGTCCCCCGTCATCGTGCACCCTGGAAAATTGTTGCAATTTTCCGCTTTTTAACGCAATTGCCAATCCATTCGCGAGCCTCGACCGTATTCCCCGTAAGCTTCCCTTCCCGGTCTGACTCGCCGCGACAGCTGTCAACGTTTCATTCGCCAGCAATCTCTAACTGTTACCTTGCGCTACATGGTGCTGGTTTCCTGCACAAAATGTCAAATGTTTCTCTGCTCAACGTTTTGGCAAACCCTCTCGCGATGCCTTTCACACGCTAAAATCTTTTAGATGCTCGCGACGATTCTCCGGAATCTACTTTTGTTAAGAAACTTGAAGATGTATGCATTCTTGCGAGGATTTCCTTAACTTTATTATGCGCATTACGTTGTATGCTATTTGCAGCGAGTTACAGACATACTTATACTTGTAATATCAAAACAATGTAGATATCTCTCATCTTTTGTAGTTTTATGTCTAGATTGCAATGTATCAATGTCTGATAATTACATTTATAAGTTTTATGAAAAAAAAACATTACTTAAAATGACACTATTGAAAACATATCTAATATTACTATTCTTTTTGTTGGTATGCATGTATAATTATGACTTATGGAAACATTAGACTAATCTTAATTAAAATAAATTTCTCAAAATAATAGATAATAATGTACTAGGAAATTTAAATTTAATTGTTAAATTTCCAAGATACATTTTTGTAAATATATTACACTTTGTGTGTGTATATGTACAAGTCTTATTTATATATAATAATAATTGCTATTAACAAATACTTTACTATGAGTTTAATAAGAAAATCTACTTGTTACACAGGAACATCATCTTCAAAGAGCAATATGCACAGGTCTAATTATTCCTACTCCTGAAGTAACCGATCTGGCAGATGCGGAAGCTTATGACAGGATATATCCTGCTGATTATAAGATGCCTCGCCAATTAATACACATGCAACGTAAGAAGTTGTTAACATATCATTTCGTAAAGTATTTTTACAACTGATTATTTCCGATAAGTAATTAATGGATTAATTTCTTCCTTGTTAACAGCCTTTGCTATGGAACAAGATATACCTGATTATGATATGGATTCGGAAGACGAAAAATGGGTTGCGGTACAAAGCCGCAAAATGGACTTGACTCCTCTCCAATTTGAAGAGATGATGGATCGTCTGGAGAAGAGTTCAGGACAAACTGTAGTTACCCTTAGTGAAGCCAAGGCACTTTTGAAAGAGGATGATGATTTAATTATCGCGGTTTTTGATTATTGGCTCAACAAACGTCTTAAAACTGTAAGCATCAAATTTGTCCAATGTGACTTTGAGGTTAGATTGCTTTGTCTTATATGTATGTGCTTATATTATCTACCAGAAATGTACAAATATGTAGAAATTGTATTTTATTAGTTTATTTCTCATTTCTTTTTATGAAATTGGTTAAACTTTTATAAATTAATTTCTCAAATATTGTTTGATTTTAATTATGTTTATCTATTTTCTTGCAGCAACATCCACTGTTATTAACAGTTAAAACGGAAAATCGATTCGGTTCGACCACCAACAATCCGTATCTCGCATTTAGACGACGTACGGAGAAGATGCAGACTCGCAAGAATCGCAAAAATGATGAGACAAGCTATGAGAAGATGCTAAAGCTTCGTAGGGATCTTAGCAGGGCAGTCACGCTTTTGGAAATGGTGAAACGCAGAGAAAAGACGAAACGGGAACACCTGCATCTCACAATCGAAATTTATGAGAAACGGTAGTATAAAATTGTAATAATGTATTGTTATATATATGTATATAAGTGTTGTTACATGTATTTTGTTTTTGCTAAGTTAAAATCACATCTCCGATTTATTTAGGTATCAAGCGCAAGATTTCAATGGGCAAATATTGGCAGAGGTGTCGGCGTTAAAGACACCAAGACCAGCGTTTGCTCCGCTCTTTACCAATCAATTTGTTCATCAAAATTGGACAAATAAAGTTTGTAGTAAAATATATATTAACATTAAAGAACCATTATTTTTGTGTACTATCTAATGGTTATATAATGGTACTATATAATGGTTTAATTCTGCTTTAATCTAGGATGAGGTAATGCCCAGGAAAGAAAAAAGACAGTACAAGAAACGGAAACATAAAACAGACAGCAGGACAGGAAATTTAGAGGACACCAGTGTTCGTAGCGGTACGGGTAGTGGTAGCGGTCGAGGAAATCGTCCAGTTCTCGGAGGCGGGCTGGACCCGCTCATTAGCTCGGATGAAGACAGTCCGCTTCCATCTCATTCACACTCCCAGCCCTCATTATCCTCCGACCGCGATGATGAAGACACCGTAGATGAAGGTCAATTTGCGTTTCGTCGAAATAGGAATAACTCTTATTTACCGGTAAGTCGCTTATTGCCTTTTTTCTTAAATTATCAATTTTGTTTATCGTTTTGATATATTTTGTATATATTTTGTTTATTCAAATCGCGCAAAGAATATTGACATAATGTTAAAATATATTTTGCATCACAATATTTTATTCTAATTTATTCTTTAAACAAGTTCAAAGTACTTAATTACTTAATTAGTTAAATGTTTGATTAATGAAAAAATATTTGGTTTATTATATACGATATTTGAAACTTGTTGACAATATATTTTGAAATATATACTTAATTATTAAAATTATTAAGTTAATTGATTTTTGTGAATGAAATGAATGAATGAATTGAAATTTATCACCGAAATATCGATGACACGCGTTTTAGATGTTTTCAACTTTTTTTCGTGTGTGTCACTGCAATTAAGCTCTTAAAAAGTTGTGGAAATAATTTAAAATTTTTTTTTAAAACTAGATATAAAATTTGTTTTGTAGCCTGTATCAGGTGGTTTTGGAAATTGGCCTTGGTGTGATAAAGGCGAAGGCGGCTTAGCTGAGAAGAAGTACAGGTTTGCGCTGACTAGCATTAGCAAACCAGTGCCAAGGTGTATTGGCCTTGCACGACGGAGGATTGGTCGAGGTGGCAGGTATGATATATGCGAATATTACGTGAGAGAATGTTTAATTATGTTTGTCTGATGTTGTTTGTTTATTATTGTCAATATTATTTTCAGAGTTATACTAGATCGTTGTACGGCCGATATAGACGACATGTGGTCTTCTTTAGACTTTACGATACATGATTCCAAGCGTGAGCAAATGGATTCAAACGCGATTGCCACAGCGACGACCACTGTTAAAAAAGAGTGGTATATCCTTATTATATTTTGTTATTATTTATTAATAAATTATACGCTCTTATAATATGCTTTGAATATTTATTAAAAGCTTTAATAAATGTTTTTATATTCATTTAAGGATTTATAGTTTTAATTTTTAAGAGAAAGAATTCTTTTTACAACTATATCACGTATTACTTATATCTCTGTTTGGCAGGTTACATTTTCGACCAAAGACTCCACCTGTGTCAGTGCATAGTCCAAGCGAAGAGAGTAGCGATGACATGGATTTGGATGTAGAGCCAATGACGTCTCGATCCAAGCTTCCATATCCGTTTCCGCCCGAGGCAACGTCCATATGCATCGAGGTGGAGCCGGAACGTGCGGGTGACGAGTCACCGTTCACATCGGAATTTAATATCGCAGATTACTTCCCGACAGACACCGTGTCGGACTTTGAATTTGCGGTAGCGAACCTCAATAGTACGGGTAATACCAGCGGTCTGTCGGACAACAGTGGCGTGAAAGAATCGCGGACAGACGACGAGCTGGGCAGTTCGCACTTTGTGGTAACACCGCTCATGAATAATCTGTTTGCGCCGCCCGCGACGACGCAGCAGGCTCGGCCTCCTCAGTGCAGTGGTGGCAGTTTCAGTGGTGGTTCTAGTGTACATACTTCTACGAGTTCTTCGTCGATTCCTCCGTTGTCCTCCGTTATCGTCACGTGTACGACTAATCAAGTTGCCGTAGCATCAAGTACAGTGTCCACGCAGTGCACCAATGTCGGCATGGGTGTTACGGTCGACACGCAGTCAAATCATCATCAACTCAACAAGCAACAACACAGACAATTACCCAACAATAGTAACGCTGCCTCCATTCTCTCGAAATCCTTGACTAGTCCAACAAATAATAGGAATGGCAGCAATTGCGGCGTTGGAAGTGGTGGTGGAAATGGTGGTGGTAGTGGTAGTAGTGCAAACATTAGAGTGTTCAGTGCGAGCACTGTATGCAGTGGCGGCAGCGGCAGTAGCGGTGGTAGTGGTAATGGTAGTAGCGTTACAAACTTTGGCAACAGCCACCAGAACGGTCCGCTGCCGCATATAAACAATTCTAACAATCTGACAAACAGCACCCATGTCGTGAACAACCAACAGTCCACGTTAGTTTTGCCACAGAAGCATCCGCCGTCCAATTTGCTACCTGGCCTGATAGCGCAAAGTAAATTGGCGAGTCTCGCGAGGCAGCAGCAGCAGCAGACGCAGAATCAGGCGCAACAGGTCCCAACGTCCGGGGAAATTACGCTTAATAGTAATAGGTAATTCGATATTTCTAGTTTATAACTTTCAATTAGAAATTTTAAACGAAAATAATAAACTTTTCTATGCAAATATAAAAGAATTGGCAGAAACATTGTTGACAAAGTGTTCAACAACATCGAAACACGATTATATGATTGTATACAAAGTATATTTCAGCTTTAACAACTAAACGACATCTTATAAATTGTTTGTTTTTAGTGAAAATTTGGATATGGAGGTGGATGGAGTGGACAATTCGCCGTGCGATAGCAAACCGCAGCAGCAGCAGCTCGTACGGGCGAACAAAACAAATTCACTGGCGATGGAAGTGACATGATGCCTGCTGTCGGCACCCCTGTTGCCGCCAATACGTCACTGGGGGCTTCGTTAAATTCTCTTACCTTGCCTATGATGTCTGCCTCGGACGGGAGATTGGACACGTACTGATGATATACTGCGCTACATGTTGACGTGAAAGAGCGATACGGCTAGGTACAATTGCAAAACTGCTCTTTCGATCAGTTGCTTTATTATACGGCGATGCAAATCAGCGATAGCGTGGATTCTGATGCAAGTATCAAGTTTCTTTTTCTTCATTGAGAGGGGATTGTAATCGATTCGTATTTTTCAAATTTCTCTTTTCCTTGCTCATTGAACGACCATAGCCATTTACGATTGCTAAATATGACCATGATAGCCATGTAAAAAAATGTTGCCATTGTTCCTGTGTAGATACAATATTCCGAAGTTAATGTATCCAATTGTCCGAAATTAGCACTTAATATTTTTAATAACAGTGCTCGTTTTCTTTATATCGTGTAAAAATGGAGGGCAATATATATATATATATAGCCAGAGGATAAATTACATCCTGGCTCTCACGAAGAATACATATTAATTGTAGGCAAAGTTTTAAAATTATATATATAATTAAGTTTCTCTTCAAAACATAGCGTGCAATACTGTTTTGTTGTTTTTTAGTCTGCAATAATCTCATTCGTTCAATGCAAGGAAAACTATAACCAGAAATTTAAATATATAAATTATTACATGTTTAGGTTATCGAAATCCCTTATTTATCAGCTTTAATAAAATAATTGGTAGACACATACAACAAGCTTTCTCAGACACAGCATTAATTATTGGATTATCGCAAATAAAGCCCTTTTAACTTTGTATATCTCGTGTAACATTTGTCACACACATTCAAGATATATATTCAAGAATACAGAGGCTTTGCGTTTTATAATAGATATTGATCAATAATTATCTTAATTTTATTTTATTATGATCAACAATTATTATCGATCAACAATTATTTTACGAAATCGTATAATCGAAATATTTCAGAAAATGAAGAATGATTTAGAAATAATTTATGCTATAAATTCCTTTATAATAAAATCTAAAGAAAATAAATTCAAAACGTTACATTAATAAAATTAACAATGAAAACAATAGAAATTTTATAATAATCTTATAAGTACAATAGTATGCTTGAATTACTTTTCATCGCTTTCCAGATAAATG
Organism: Camponotus fellah; assembly: GCA_030586385.1. NCBI lineage: Eukaryota > Metazoa > Arthropoda > Insecta > Hymenoptera > Formicidae > Camponotus > Camponotus fellah. The sequence continues at coordinate 121,602 of JAPIVC010000279.1, read as the reverse complement.
ACATTATACAAAAAACAAAAGGTAGATTAATTAATTTCTTACGAAAACGTACGATTTTTCTCTGTACATATATATAAAAAAAGATTCGGTTTGAATATTATATGACTTTATATAGAATAATGCTATTTCCTTATATATATGCATATATATATATATATATATACATATAAATATACATATATATACATATATATATATATATATATATACATATATATATATATAAAATACTATGTTAAAGGCTTCCAGGCTGTGAAATATCGAAGCTATTGTTATCAATGAACCTTTGATAGCATTAAGTCATTATAATCATAAAAGAACTTTCTTTTTTTCTCTTTCTCCAGTAATCGCCAAAACGTACATTTTGATACATGCACATCCGTGGTCTACGTATTATATGCGACTGATGTCCGATTATAGGATAATTTTATAATGTTGCGTTTGGAAAAGCTTGTATCACAAGATTTGCGAAGAAATCATTATATAATACTGTGTTAGAATCTACAAAGCTCACTGGGGCAATGTATAAGAACACTTATGTCTTTCACATTAGTGACTGAGAGAAACTTTACCACTATCGATATTAGAGATACTGAAATATTGAAATATTTTGACAAAAGTCTTTGGCAAAGTAAATACATACGATTAAATTTCATTGCCTTTGAAAAGACAGATTTCTTAATATAACTTTATATATCTGTTCTTCATGTATTTCACGCGACTCAATTTATTCCGTAATTTTTTCTTTTCATTTCTCAAATGTGTGTGAATTTAAGTGAAATGAGAAATGAAGCAAAAAAGCTCTATTATACGATATTCTGCACTTCCTTCTACCACATTTTTATCTGCCATCTCACAGACTCGATAACATTTTACCATAGATAAATATAAGAAAGCTGCTCGAAAGCTGTTCGATATTCATTCTTACTTATAGAATAGAATTCTTATATTACTTGGATATGAATATCGAAATTCAAACCCATACAAATCTTGTTGCACGTTACGTACAAATTTTGAAAATTCGAGCATGTGGATAAAATTACAGGCGTGCCATCGTTAAATTTCTGTTTGAATAGATATTTTTCTCAATCGAAAAGGCAATGCCAAATTATATATGAATAATATTCATTCTTTCACCGGCATGCATATGTAATTATACCTGCAAAGTCCAAGCGAAAAATTTATTGATTCAACTGAACAAATTATCTATCTAAAGGCAAATATTTACAATTCGATCAAAACATCTTATCATTTCACATTTAATCGATATATATTATTCGCTTACATTATTCTTTCTGCTAAAGTATATAAAAACTTTCACAAAGACAAACTTTGATTCATTGTCTTGGAAAATGACTAATGTGTTATAGTATTTCCACATACTATATATGCGTGACGCTCTCTTCCTCCCTTAGTCTTTCTATTATCTTTTTCTGCTATTTGATCAGAGTGCAAAAGTTGCAAGAAAATTGTGAAAAAACATGTAGAAGACACGAGAGAATATTTTTACGATCAAAATGACAATATCGACTGGACATTTTATTTCTGAATATACGTTATGTCCTAAACAATGCAATCTTTCCGAATTAATGCTATCTTTTTAGGATATATCGAAGATATATCAGATTCGATATCTAATGATTTTTTATTTTGTCGAAGTACTTTGCGAAAAACAGATCTCTTTTGTACCTTCTACAGTCACATTTCATTCTTATTTTTCTTTAATACATTGATAGTTGTATCTTGTTACTGCAACCAGAATAACCGCATGAAAGAGTTAAGTATAAGTTTCGAGATTGCACAGAGAGAGAGAAAGAGAGCTCTTGATTGTTATTGTTAGAAATTAAAAGCAGGCACTGATCATTGAGTAATTGCCGGTATAAAAAAATGAATTCCTGATTTATGAATGCCTATTTCAAAGAAACCTCTCGCGTTAGCGAGCAATGAAACTGATTTGTCGCCAGCCGTAACGCGAGAACGGGGGATATAAAATTACGATGCGAATATGTTATAAATTGTGTAAAAAAAAAAAAAGAAGGCAGACTTCTCGAAATCGTAATAAAATAAAACAAAAAAAAGGATATATTGTACATATAAAAATAATTACGCTTATTGTATCTCTTATTTTTAGGTAATTAACTAAATAATTGTAATAAAAAAAATGTTGTTGTGGTAGGCGCACAGCGAAACGTGTACGAAAATTTATGAATTCAAGACGATTTTAGAAGGGAGGAGTAATAAAGAAATTTTATCCTGGATAGGACTTATTATTTTGTTAAGATCTTCACACACACTTTCGCCTGTATATTATCTAATAATATTTTTTGTGAAATCCGTTTTCTGACACATATTTGTACATACTCTTTAGATATTTCATTATTTCTCTCGTTTTTCTCAGATTCACTGTTGCGCGCGAAGCCGTATCCTCCATTCTCTCCACTTTATTCGCTCGTATTCGTATAGCGTTTGGCTTTTATAAGTGTTATTTGCTCGTCATGAAAAACACATACACACACAACACACACATACACATACATACATACATACATACATGTGTGTATACATGCATATATATATGCTGCTATCGAGATTTTTAGCGACGCCTTAAAAAGAAAGAAACGATAACTCTTCCGCCAAATGATTTTGAGAAGAACGAGCGATTTTATGTGAATGAAAAAAAAAAAGAAATTCGAGAATATGTATTTGTAAAGAAGAAGAGTAATTTGTTTATTTTAGTTGGGACGCTTTAAAAAAAAACGAAGTATAGTGGTATATATGAATTTTTATATAAAATTTATTAATGTTAAAAATATAAAGACCCCCCAAAATAGCCATTTTAAAATTAAATAAAACGTCGAGAATCATCAAGATTTGATCGCTCCAACCAAAGACTGAGTTCGCTTTACATTTCTGATTTGGCAAACACGAAATTCCACTGCAGTTAAGACCGGTTTTGTTTTGCGAAAACTCGCAGGAAAAATTTGTTCCGATCAAACTCCCATGTGAGTTGAGACTATTAAAAATGCTTGGAGATATCTCGGGATATTTTCGAGAAATGCGATTAAGAAAATAAAAAAAGTAATCGGTCGTATCAGACGGTGAGATTTCGTGTTTACCCAATTCGTTGCATTCGCGAGAAACAATAGTATATCATGTAAGTAGAAATAAGACAGATCAATGCAAATATTCTCTGAGAATGATCGTGACGAGGTGAGGAGAAGAAAGAAATTAATTTGCGCGAAGAAAAAAAAAAACAAAGAGATTATCGAGAAGAGGAATGAGCTTACGGTTAATAGGTATCTAGAGAAAAGCTCCACGACATTTTTCTGCGTGTTAAAAAAAAACAGATTTACCGATAATATCGACTGACGCGTCGAGACACACGATGTGTATCTACTTATACATGTATTTTATTCTGTGAATATACAGTAGGGCTTCTGCGTCGCTGTGCGACAGGAAGATGTAATCGGAAAAGAAAAAAACAAAGAGGGAAGAGACGAAATAAAGCGTTTCTCAACCAAAGCTCCGATTTGAACGAAACTTTGGACGCGAGTAATAAAAAAAATTTTTCTCGAAAAGAATAACTTGTAATAGAGTCGGAGAACTCGCGGGAGAGGGAAAGTGACGTAGAGAGTTCTATATAATTATATAGAATATTCACTCTCTCTAGAGAGACACAACCCTTCGACCTGTTCTTCGATACGATTATTTAATCTTTTGTCACCTGATAACACCTTTTACTTGAAAAAAACGTGCATGGCTCGTCCGACTGTCCGGGAATCCGGCAGATTGTCAGATGTAATTGTCAAAAATATACTGAAATACACGTCTTATTTATTGAAACAACTACCATCCGACGAACATGATTTACATTCCTGAATTAACTATTACACGCCGTACAATATACGTTAAACTTGTTTATTTGCGTTGCTTCGAGAGTTGATTATGGAACATGCGAACGATTTCTCCAGTTTCTTTTAAGGAAACGTCTTTTTTTTTTTTCATCTAAGCGAGATTTCGTTGACCCTCGTATTTTTCTGAAGTGAATAGAGGTGTTACCAGGTAGATGAGTCAACATTTCCTACGACTTATGTATAGAGACCTAAGTATTAATATTCGTGATTATTGCGATTAACACACCGATAGCAGACGATGTAACTAATTGAGTGTATATAAGTAAGTCAATTTACGGGTTGCATTTTGGCTATTAAATATATTCTAATTACTATGTAACTCCGAGGATGAGGAGAGGGAAGGAAAATCGGCAAACTCTAAACTCTGAACGACTTATTGTACATATTCGTATACATATGTACGTATACACGTAACACAGCTCGTGAGCCTGTACATGCAAACGACATACATATATAAATATATATATAAATACAAATATAGAAATATAAAACGAGAGAGAAAGAGAGAGAGAGAGAGAAGAATGCGACGCGTTTTAAGTCACGAATTCACTGTATACGGTATCTCCGAGCATTTCGAGTCTGAAAACAATTCAGAAATTCACTTATTATATTTTAAAGTGCAATCGTACATTATTTTAAATATATTGGACACGTATCTCAGTTTTTCACGCGGAGAACAAAACTCTACTTTTAGAATGAAAAAAAGACTTTGCTTGTCATGTTTCTTATTATACTGATTAAATTAATGAATTATCGATAAAACGGAAAAAATTAAATTTGAATATTGAACGATTTTGATAAAAGTGAGCTTGCAAAAAAAATAAATTCTGGTTACATTAACTACTAAACTTTTTTTTTTTCAAGAAATAGAAATATTTCGGAAATATAACGTTAAGAAAAATTTTGTTGCAATTAATACTTTATATTTATATTTTATATTCTTTATATTTTATTCTTAATTTAAACGTAATTAATTTTCTACAAAAGATTGATCATTTTTTTTCTATGTAATAGTTCTATTGGAGAGGAAATATATTTTTTGCGAAACTTATATTATTCTTATAAATTAATATTTTATTCGTGGACGAGATATAATGTTTATATCGAGCGCGATATAAATTATTGTACCGACAAAAACATTGAATTGAATTAATTGGCTAATTTTTACTCGCGAAAAAAGAAGATTTTTTTTCTCACTATTAGGTTATGTCTATTGCGCAATTATATAAATTTCCCGCCATGATATCCCGCGCTCCTGCGCAGAATGTTGATCTTAACCTTATCTGACAGTGAGATCAGACAGAGAGATCAAAGTACCTACAAGGTGTTAGATTGTGCAGATTGCTCGTTGAATTTATTTTATACAGTGATTTCCGACGATGTTGATTTAAATAGTTTCTTATCTTTGATTGATTCTTTTCTTCACATGTTACATGCGATTTCCGGATTTTTAGAGGTAAAGCGTAAATATATACAATTGACAATGTTTTGTTTCACTAAAGCTTCATCTCCTAAATATTCTTCGTCATTCGTGTATAGTTTTAAAATTACGGAAAAGATTAAAACTAAAATATTATGCCGTTGATACTTACCGTTCTATTGTGTGGTGCGAGATTTATATTTTGACTCTGTCATTTAGATAAAAAAACATTTGTATTTGCCGGTAATTTGTATGAACTATGTAAATATTGTAATTTCTTTCGTCGATTCGCTATAGTCTAAATTAAGTTTTACTTTAAGGATAGGCTAATGTACGAACAAAATAAACAAAGATTGAGAGCACAGTATAATGTAGAATATATGATCTGTTTGTTCCTCCAGGTATCAACTACAATAGATCATGGTGCAAACTACAATAGATCAATTTTATAAAATTACAAGTAGCAATAAGAAACCTGCAAGTGTAAAAAATATCGAGAAATCATCTAATCATAAAAGTCCAATAGTTCAAAAAAAAGTAAGATATTTAATGAATATAATAACATTTTAATGGTATTAATAATATTATATGTATTAATTTTTTCTATTATTATTAACAAGGAAAAACGATTATCAACAAAATTGAAAACTTCTGTACATGAAAATATCAAGCAAAGTCCACGCAAAGTAAGTAGAAAACAAGGAATGCAAAATGATGTTTCATTAAATGATGAGGTATATTGTTTATCAAAGATTGATGTAAAAAACAGTCCTAAAATGGCAACTAAATCAATGATGTCGCCAACATATGCTATTGAATACACTTCTCCTACCAATAAAAAACATACTCTTGCATCCAGTAGTGGCTCAAAATTTAGTCCAAAGACATCATCTCCAATTAAAAATGCACTGGATGAGTCACAAAAGCGTGCAAAATTAGCACGAAGGAAATTATTCAAAGATAAAACTGAGGAGTTACTTTCTAAGATGATAGATAATTTGAATTTAGCTAAAGAAGGAGCCATTGCTAATAATGATATTAATTTGGAGAAAGTTTATTCGAGTGGAACATTTAGCTACAAATATAATCCTATAAATACTTCAGCTTCAACGAAATATGAAATTAACGATGTAATCATACCTGTAGATACATATGCGCTACATTTCTTTTCAGTCATTGTTACCGTATTTTCCAATCCAATTAATTGCGGATATTTTGACGAAGACGAATTAGATTTTATATTTTCGTTACTTACTCTTTCAAAAAACGCGCAAGCATTGCTGATACGTATGTTAAAAAGAAAACATATGTGGCACAGGATAAGTAACATTAAATATGACGAAATATCCAATGATTTAAAGCCAATTTTTGACGAGCTTGTATCACGATCCATTTTCATAAGTAGCACAGAACAAGAAGATATATCGGTTTTGCTGAATTTGCTACAAGTCGACGAAATTCGCAAGATCTGTCAAGAATTGAAAATAAATTGTAGTAAAAAGAAAGAAAATGTACAATCAATTCTTAAGTTTAACAACGAGACAAAGTCATTATTCCCGGGGATGCCGAATCCCGCTACTAAATTACGCGCGTCGGTCAACAAGCGCTTAGGATCTTGCATATTATTAAACATAAAAATGAAACAAATGGTTGATCGAATAATTACATTGCTGATACCAAATCGAGATCCCGCTGAAACTTTGTCGGATGTATTCTTAATGATACTAAGAGTCGAAACAAATCAGATAAAGTTTCCGGAAGTAACAATAAGTGAATTTCCTATCTTTGCTAGCAAAGGACATCTGTTAGAGTAAGTAATATATTAATTATATGATTTATTATATATTTCGATTTTATTTTGGAATAGAATCTTATTTTTTCCTAATTTGAATATTTATTATTTTATAGTTATATTGAAGCTAAAAATACATTATCTGATATCTTGAGTGCAATTGAGAAGAAACAATGGGATGTTGTACGGAATCTTGGATCTTTGGCTGCGCAACGTTTGTTACTCTTCTTAGAGGTAGAAACAGAATGGTAATGAAAATCTAATTTACATAGTATGCTTAATTATTTAATAGATAAAATTATGTTAATATGAATTTGTTTTATGCTATGTTGTTTTTTGTTTGCAGTCTTCAAGATTCCATATTGCCTCATCACATTAAATGTTTTATGCCAGGTTACTTGTGGTTCAAAGTTTTATCTAAAAGCATTGACGCATTTAAAAAGTCTAAGGAAACAATGCCACAAGCAATAGAAATCTTGCGAACGTTAATAGATCAAGATTGTCATATGAAGAGTAAAAAAGGATTATGGTTCAATGAATTGATCAAGATAGAAATGTATCATATGAAGAATATCAATGGCAGTGTCGCGCTACTATCGGAAGCAGTATCACATAAGGATTTGACAGAAGTTGATAGATTAGATTTGTTGGACAGAGCAGAGATGCTCGTTAAGAGAAAAACCATCAATAAATGTGCAAAAGCTACAGTTAGAAATATATTAGACAATATGCTCGACAAAGTGCGACCAACATCTCAAATATGTTCTATTACAATGGAAGGAATGTTATGCGGGTAATTTATATGAAACAACTCCTCTTAAAAAAATTTAAAAAATGAATTTAATAGGATTTAGAAAAGAGATATATGTGCATGCTTTCAGGAATGTTTTGCAAAGAAAAAGCACCTGGTGTATCAGTAACAGCATAGATCAACAAATGTATGGTACAGTCGAAAGTTTTGCGCTATATCAATACAAATGCAAAGGATATCCCAAAGGTGTACACTGTGAAGGTGCCTTTCCGGTTACCCTATTTGCCATATTGTTTTGGGATGAAATTTACAATATGAATATTCCCGGCACTTGCGTATCATCGTATCAAAACGCACCGTTAGATTTATACTCATCGGAATTTTACAAGAATAGAAAAGAGCGGATAGACACGAAGATTCAAATCATTCGAACATTTGATTCGGAAACATTGAGCAGACATTTGAAACACGAATTTGATTTATACCGCGAATATACCTCTCTCTGTCAAGGCACTCTTTTTGATGACAGTAACAGCTTTCAGGTAAGCCATTGACAAAATTTGATTAAAAGCAATTTATGTATATGCATATTTTTCAGGAGGTAGCATTTTGTTTAGGGGTGGAAGGTATTGTTGGTATTTGTGAACGACTTATTCATAATTATCGACTCTGGAGAGCTGGCTTTCCAGATTTAATTGTATGGAATGCAAGTACAAAACAAGTAAGTTTATTTTTCTATGTACATAATTTTAAGAGAACTTATATATATATAATATTTATTAGTTTATATATATTATGTACATATTATATGTATATATTATACCCGAAAAAGGTTTTAAAATATAAATCATAATTTAATATATCATATTTTTTTAGTACAAAATTGTAGAAGTAAAAGGTCCAGGCGATTCATTGTCAACTAAACAAAAATTATGGTTGGACTACCTGAATCATCTCGGATTAAATACAGAAGTGTGCTATTGTAAGGTAATCAATCTTCTTATAAAAAACAGATTAATTATTATATTATATGTATTATATATCTTCTTTTAAGGAGCCAGTGCTTCTGTCACAGTAGTAGTACAGGGACCTTGAAAGTGGTATCTACGAGATAATTCGCCTTTAAATATCCTTCCGCAAATTATTTAATCAACATGCAAATTTCAAATATAATGCATTATATATTTATTTTTTTTCTGTTACAGTCTAATACGAGTCATACTAAAAGCGGACGTAAACGCAAACACGAAGAAATTATGACGTAACGTCATAAAGTAATCGTAAGATGCTTGAGAAAGAGAATATGCATGTATAAAAAAACATTATTTTTATATTATTGTTATATGATATTTTATTTTACATATTCATAATTTTTTTCTGTATCTTAATTTAGAATGTGAAAACTTATAACAAATTCGGTTGGATGCACTAATGCATTGGTATACATTAAAGACTGTTGTAGATAAATTTACAATAGCATAAATAACTAAAAAAGATAATTTTATGAGTTATAAATATAGATATTCTCGTATGAATAATAATATATAATAATAATCCGTAGTATTAATTATCTTACTGTTTTAAAATTATGCTATAAATTTATTATACTACAGCCTTTAATGTGTACTAGTGTGCATTAGTGCATCCAACTGAATTCGCTATTAGTCATGGAACTTTATCGAGAAAGTATCTTGCATCAATTTAAATTAAAAAGAGAGAAGTTGATATAGAAGTTAATATATACTTACTGCATTTGTTTCGTGGCTGGCGTTTTTTCTATGTTGAACTCGGCTACCGGTACGTTACGTCGCGCTACTTGCGGTGCAAACATTGCAGCTGGATATACGATCGCTGAGGTTCCGATGACTAAGCAAGCATCACAACTTTCAACAACGTTAACTGTAACAATTTTATTTCATTAAATATTAAAACTTTTATTCCATGTTTTAACGTATGCATGTTCTATATATGAGCAAAATGATTTATACGATTTATATTTGTTGAAGAAAATCTTGTATGTACAAGCCTTCTGCATTTATATTTATTAAAGAAAATCTTACGTACAAGCCTTCTGCAATATATCCTCGTTTAATTGTTCACCAAACCATACGATATCAGGTCTCAGCAAAGCTCCACAATCTTTGATTTCACAAAGCGGTAATTCCTCCCTTGGAATATCAGAGGACATAGTGTTTGGGTCAGGAGATCTGTTTAAATTTATTATCAAATTAACAATACGAAATATTATATATAATCACATATGGATATTAATATATCACATTCCACTTTACAATTGCTTACACAATTATCATTAGCATACCCTTTTCCTGCCAATGCTGGACAGATGGGAACATTCTCATTAATAACAATATTATGACATTTGGTACAGCGTGTTCTATAAAGTGAACCATGTAATTCCACTACATCTTGTGCCCCAGCTCTTTGATGTAGTCCATCTATATTCTGCGTAATGATTGACACGTTTTTCCCTTCTGCTATTTTGCGTTTTTGAAATTCAGCAACAGCTTCATGCGCCTAAAAAAACAAGACTAAATTATATTTATTTTGCTATTATTTCTAAATTTTCTAAAAGTTTATATTTTAAATATCTAAATGTCTAAAATATGGAGAAATACATGTGTGATATAAAAAACTGTAATTCATTGTGTCATGAAAGTTAGAAATTGTTTAAAAGTATTTAAATCTTTTGAGCATCGAATTACCTTATTCGGCTTGACTTTGCTCGCTAGTTGCCTGCGATATTCGTAAAATTCCCATACCAATGAGGGGTTCGCCGCGAAGGCCTCCGGTGTCGCGAGACTTTGCGCCTGATATTTACGCCAAAATCCACCGGCACCCCTGAAAGTTGGCACCCCGGATTCCGCGGAGATACCGCTGCCGGTTAAGATCAAAATATTACTGGCATTCGACAGGGCCTCGCGAAAGGACTTCATGACGTTATGCATGAGCGCGTGTGTATATTCTCGTGTGTATTCTCGTAATAAATTAATTAACGATTCTTGCAAGTAATCGTTAGCATAACAATTCTTGCGAGTAATCATGTGTTGGCGATATCAGCTGACAAACAGCTGATGCCGCGAGATGTCATCGCGATAGCTGTCAAAGGTCGATAGGAGACGCTTCGACTTTGATCATCCATCTCTAATTATACTCTGCATTATTCTATTCTACCAATTTAAATGAAAGGTAAAATACATATTTGAGATGCCTTTAAAACATTGAAAAATATGTAGCCAAAAACTGTTCACAGTGAGTAATATATACATATATTTACAATTTCTTATTCTGTTCCATGCCCTTTATTCCATGACGTAGAAACTTTACGATTTCCTATTCTGTTCCGTGCATTTTATGTATTTTGAGATGTGGAAATTGAATTCCTGCTCGAAGAAATTGTCACTCATGTCTCATTCTTTATAATTTTATAATTTTGTACAAATGTAATATTAATATCAGTATAATCTTAATATTTTAAAATTTGGCTATTTGTAATGGATTTTATGTTAATTTTGAATTTTTTAATAAAAGACATTCTTAAAATAATACTTTCATTGTAGGTCTAAGCTGTATTAAATGTCCTGTGCATAATCGGTTGCTGCAACATAATCGTGTGCTGACATAAAATTAACCTCTAAATCTCTAAACACGATGCAAAGGGAGGAGAAACAATTGGATTCGGCCTTGGAAGCCATAATAATGCGAGTAAACGATTTAAAAACTGCGATCGCCGCAATGATATTTAAAATAGAGCATGAATATGAGACCTTGAATTGGCCAAATTTTCTTGACAATTTCGCCCTTATTTCAGGTCATGTAAGTATTTTATCTTATTAATCGAGAAGAAATTATAAAATAGTACTTATATACATATTCCTTTATCTTTTTCTTAAATTATATTATGTCACATTTGCAGCTGACTAGTCTTTCAAAGATTCTCGCACACGATAAAGCGCCCAATCTCAGAAACCTAACGGTTCTACCGCTACGCTTGAGTCCTGAGAAAGATGAAGAGTTGCTTCGATTGACTGAAGGCAGAATCCCTACATTTGCCCATGATTTGGTTCCAGATTACTTAAGGACAAAGCTGGAACCTCAAGCTGAACAGAAAATGATGCAGTTGGAAGCTAAAGCTGCGAATGTTAACATTGAGACATCACATGTAAGATATAATTCTTTATGTATTTACTTTCTTTTTATTCAATATATCCCCTTATATATTTTTTCTCAAGTTAAGGTGAATAGTTATTTTTGTAAATTATTTAAATATTAAAGTATATACATGATACAACTAGATTCTTTTAAGATTATATCTGCTCATATACAATTAAGTATATAATACAGTATTTGATAAGATCAATACAATTGAAGCTAATTGAAAATGTGTTCTATTTTTCTGTTAATGTGCTAACTAAACAACAACTAGGACTACAATGTAAGCTGTTAATCAAATAGCTTTGTTCCATTCGCTTTGGGCTGAGATTGATGTTATGTAACGAGCCTATTTGTAGCTACATAAATAGCTATAGATGTTTAATGTTTGAAATTATATTCGCTATGCAATCAAAAATTTTTGTCCATTTAGCGAGTGGAACATAAAAATCCCATTACTTATCAAGTTTTTCACGTGCTTCGTTTCAGAAACAACTGACACAATATACAAAGGTAATTGGTCATGTGTGGGATATAGCAAATAAGGCACGCGAAGAATGGGAGAGCGAAGCTGGAGCCAGAGCGACACAAGCACAGACTAGTAGCGCTGCAGATACTCATGCTCTTCTGGCTGCTGTGGGGATGGGTAAAGGTTTAAAGGTATACTTATAATCTTACTTTTAAACTTCTTGAGAGAGCGAAAATATTGAGTTTTTAAAGAATAAAATTACCTTTTTACAGTGTTATGATATATCTATCAGAACTAATTATCTGCACTTTACTTTCACAGTCTGATTCCATACAAATGGTTCAATCTGGTGTAAATCCAGTAAATAACAGCATGATGGTGGGCAGACCTGGTAATCAGCAGCAGACACCAGGACAAGGACCAATGGGTAATCCACAAAGTAAGTGTTTCTCTGAAGATTTCCGTTTATTTCCATGCATTTATGCCATTAATTACCTTTTAATTTTCAATACTTTATAGTGGGACAAATGAATAAGGCACCGAGTGCGATTAAGACAAATATCAAAGCAGCATCACAAATTCACCCTTATAGATAAAAATGTGACAGTATGTATAAGTATGTATGTGACAGTAAGATATACAATGAAAGCTTTGAATTTTAAAGTATCTTTTTATAACTTTAATTTTTTAAATAATTTCAATATAATCTAATTATGTCTATGATTTTAATGAAGGATATAATAAAAGATATATATATATATATATATTCAATGATATATAATTCTTATTTAAATTTCAAGTATATTTTTAGTAACTTTTTATTTATATTGAATTATTTATGAAATGTATTATTTTAATTATCTCCATAAATATTTTAACTTCTATTTCTAATTTATAATTTTCAGCTTTTATGAGATACTATCGCATATGAACGAGGAGATATGCACTTGTTCATCACAGGCACAATTACAGCTTCTAGATCTTGTTCGTGTAACCATAATAATCGATCCTGCAGAATCAACGACTCTGCCGGGAGTTGTAGCATCATTTGCAGACCAGAGTAGATTTCTACAGTTTTTAATTTTTTACTCTGTTCTTCCCATACTTGCATTATGTCTTTCTCTAATTCATCATGTACTATAACATTATCTATACATATACGAAAGTCTTATATATATATATATATATATATATATATATAAAATATTAGATTCATTTTATATATATTTATTTATTAATAAATATATATTTATTTAAATATTTATATATATATTTATTTTATATATATATAAAATATTACATTTGTTTTATATATATTTATTTATTAATAAATATATATTTGTGTAAATATTTATTTATATATATTTTTTTATTAATAAATAAATATATTTATTTATATATTTATTTATTTTATATATATATATATGTAATATTAGATTTATGTTAAAAATTATATTAATTTTGCAAATATTATTGCATTATTAGTATTACCTGTAAATTTTACGTTTGTGTCCGGTATCAGATCATATCTTAATAATGAATCTTTAACATAAGTTTGAAAACTCGAACATTGGGACTTTCTCGTACCTTTCCGAACTTTTTTCTTAAGAACAAGATTATCTAAAATAAATTCTTTATGAAAGCAATTGATTTATGGAATACATACATATCATATATCACAGATGCTTACTTTGTTGCGAGTATAACTCGAGCACAGCTCGAGCGAGAACGTGAAAGGAATGTTCGTCGTGCTCTTTTTTGGACATGCCATACCATTTATCCGCCGATTCCTGACATGCTAATCGCAGAAAGGGTATTCTTAAGAACTGGCCTATATCAAAATTGTGTGCCGTGATTGTTTCTCGCAAACAATTCGACGTGGGAAAATTGTGAAAGTATTGTTTCTCCTGCAATGCAGTCTGTATATTCTTGGAAATGGAAAGTTTGTGATAACAGCAAGATATTAGAATGAAGAGTTTAATGGAATTTATTTTACAGAAAATTTTCGATGCGCTCGCACTCAGGTCTCCGCAAGCATGCAAACCGATCAGACACGCATCCGTAAAGTTAGAAAACTCCTGCTGCAAGATAGATTCTATCATATCGGCGGAATCGCATGTCACGTCGCAATGAATGTATTTAACTTTGGCCAAAGAATCAGGATACAATTTTTTTTGTCTAGTACACGCTCTGTTCACATTTTCTTTGTTTTTTTCTAAACCTAAGACTTGGTAGCCGTATAAATAATGTAACATTTGGCATACATATCCCTGAAAAATTATCATTGTAGCACACAAGAGTCTAAAATTTATATCTTTTTTCATATTGTTACTTTCTTACCAAACCTGCACCCAAATCGACGATTGTTTGTATATTGTACAACTTGCATTGCGTGTGCACTAAATGAGCTAAATGTATTATTTCGTGTTGCTTCTTTTGACTGAGACCAATTTTAAATTTCTGTGGTAATTCTATTCTAGGTGATGTCTGTATAGGTGGTAGTCTGTTGATATTTTGACATTTCTCAACATATGTTTTTAACGAATCGGGCCATTCAGACTGGAACAACAAAAATATGTTGAAATATTCTATTTAAAAAATTTGAAAAATCTATTATGTAATATTCCTGAATTTTTGACTAACCTTTGTTGCTCTTCTTGCTATGAAATTATTGAATTCATCATTTTTCAGAATTCGTAAATGCTCAATCCATTCTTTGGGGATTGCATCTAAACACGCTTTAGTCAAGATCTCAGTTACTGCTATATTATGAAGCCATTGCATTTCATAAAATAAAGATAACGCTTCGAAAAAATACTTCTTTTCAGCATTGATATCCATATGTGCGCATCTGATGAAAAATGAAAAAAGAAAATGATGCTTTAATAAGTGCAATAAAAATATGATTTTTTTGATAAACATAAAAAGATTATGAAAATTGAGAATTAAATGAGTAAAACGCATTATTTTTTTATCTTTTTACTACAGGATACGTTTTTAATATACAAAATATAGCATAAATTACAATAATTATTTAACAAATATTAATTGCATTAATGTTGTTATTCTTTAGATTCTAATTAAATCTTAACATCAAACATATACTATGAAACATGACCAGGAAATGCTTAAACATTTGTATGTGTTTGCAGTTTAACATAAGTAAAACATGTTTTATTATAAAAATAACAAAGATAATATCTTGATGTTTATTCAGTGGCTCGTGCTTGATCTGCTTCTTCCTGATTTAATATTATCCAATTTTCCGTGCGTCTATCGGAAATATCGGTATTCGCAGGTCCGATAAGTGAACGACCAATTTTGATGCCGTTTCGACCAGGTTTCAGGTACTTTTCAGCCACGTGTAAGAGCTGTTCCTTAGTCACAGCCTTTAATTGTTCCCTCTGCCTTTGAAGATCGTCGTCTGTGATGCCATGGGTGAATTTAGTCATGCCACGATTGCTGGGGGGAATAGGACCGTCTATTTGCTGGAAAACTCCCAACTTTGCCTCATCTATGTCACTTTGGGGTAACGAATACTCCGTTAAAAAATCGTACGTCTTGTCAAACAGGTCAAAGGTACGAGTGGAATTCGGATCTCTGTAAGAATAAAAGGAGAAGATTCCCTCTGATGTCAATCTCGCGCCTCCACCATAAGCTCCGCCCTTCTCTCGAATTTCCGGATGCAGGTATATCGAAGTAATCAACTTGGAAAGCACACGTAAGGGAGCATAGTCCGGATTCGTATAAGGAACTGTTAGGATAGCCTTGGAGCAATAATTGACCGTGTAAGGTAACACATAGTGATTACCGCTTTCGCTCGTTTCACTGCTTTGATCGTTGGTGATTATGTACGAATTCTTCGGAGGACCCTTCAGTGACTCGTAGAACACGCGAATACCGTCGAGAGCATTGTCCTTGTGTTCATCGGACAAATTAATGGCCGACCGCAAGTGTTTCTTGTTCAACACGTGCTCGGCTATCTCCTGCATGTTGTGTATCAGAGAGGACAGATCACGTATCTGAGCTATTCTCTTCATCCTCCCCACATATTGCAATCCTGAAAGATTCTCTTTGGCCCGAGCTGTCGGAGAGACCAGACTAGCGGCGCTACTCATCGCGTACATGTGACCAGCGTGCGAGATGCCGTTGATCAAGTCAGCCGCATTCATCTTTACAAGTGTCTCGAATCGCTGAGGATCGGTCAGTTTAACATTGTTGAATAATTCCGTCCATAATTCCCACATATAGTTCAAATTGCGATCCAGGCAATATGATTCTATGAGAATCCCTTCCTCGTACCTCAATTCGCTTTCCTTGTCTTCAGCAATGTGATTCCCGAAACTCAGACCACCGGTCTTCAACTGCATCATCTGATCGAAGCTTCTGTAATCGTAGTTCTGTGTGCCCATGTTGGTGATAATGTAATTGAAAAGCGGTATCAGGTGTTTCAATTCAATCGGTAATGCCTGTGTGTTAAGTATTCCTCGATAATAGGAGATGCCGTTTGTTGGTTGGATGGACAGTTGAAGAGGCACTCCGGATATCTCTAGATTGGACGTACTGTATCGCTCCACGTCGGCTCTTAAATCTTCCATCTTCAGTGTCGGTAAGACCCCGACATTCTCTTTCTTTTGTTGTTCGGCAAGCAAGATTTTCCCGTTGACATATACTAGTTCTTTTTCCTCTGCAGAAAGTTCCTCCAGCTTCCTTTTCAGCAACTCTTGCTCGGCAAGAGCTTTATTTTGCTCATAATTCTCGTCGGGCGACATAGTTAACGTCAATCTGTGATTATTGTCTCTGAGATAAGTTTTGACCAAGCTTTGCAGATACTTGGGATCTTCTTTTATTCGCGATGTGAGTTTCTTGACCGCGTCGTTAATTCTTAATAACTGTATCAAGTCGCCGTCGTGATTCCACAAGGATGTCAGATTAAAGAGCAGATTTAGCCCGAAATTCGACGTTTGATGTTTGATCTGAAGTTCAATACCATGAAGAATAGCTTCAATGTGATCCTTCTCGAATCCCTCGTCGATGACTTTTTCTACAGTCTTATCGAAAATACTCTCAATCTTCTCGAAATCTTCGGGCTTTACACCTTGCAAACTTACAACGAACATCGTGTCTTTGCACTGCGAATCGAAACCCGTGACTGGACCGAAGCCGGTGCTTAAATCCGATTCAACTAGAGATTTGTAAAACGCAGAATTCGGGCCTTTGAGTAACAGTTGTGACAGCACGTACATTTCGAAGGTCGTCTGTATGTCAGTTATTTCATTACACAAATGCGATATGGCAATAGAGCCGTGTCTGCTAGGATCTGCGAGCAATGGATCAGGTCTGCACACTGTATGCTCCTTTTTAGCTTCGTTCCATCGTTTCTCCGATGGCACTTCCGACATGGAAGCGTCTATCCGATCAGATAGGAAGAGATATCGATCGTTGACGAACTTTAAATGATCTTCCAACGGGAAATTTCCGTATGAATAGAAACGTGCATTAGAGGGATGATAATACTTCATATGGAAATTAAGGAGATCGATGTACTGCAGATTAGGTATGATGAGAGGATCACCACCGGAAATTACCGAGTACGTATGACTCGGTAAAATAGAGTTCAGCAGACGTTCCGCAAGAATGGCTTGATTGTCATTGAAAACACCTTTCATTTCGTTGAAGACCACACCTTTGAATATGATGGGAGAATTTTTGTCATCGACGTCCGCGTGCTCCAGTCTCCAACCCTCCTGTCGGAAATCTAATTCTCGCAAATTTGGCTTGAAGACAGAATCCAAGTAGACCGATTGTAGATTGCGATAATCTTTCAGGTTTTGTGTCGAGAATGGATATATGGTGTAGTCTGGCCCAGTCATGGCATTCATGAATGTGGCCAGAGATCTTCTCAGCATCTTGAAAAATGGATCTCTGCAGGGATACCGCTCGCTACCGCATAGAGTAGTGTGTTCCAATATGTGAGGTAAACCGGTGGAATCCATAGGAGTTGTACGAAATCCGATGGAGAACACATTATTGGTATCGTCCCTATCCAAATGCAAATACTGCGCACCTGTGCTCAGATGTGTCAATCTCACTGCAGTGAGAAATAGCTCATCTATCTTCGATACTTCATCTACAATAAATCCATGAACAACTTCGCCCTTTTTAAATTTATCCTGTATCAACTCTTTTTTCGAATATAGAGTATTTGATTTGACATTCGTTGACAAATGAAGGGCAGGATAAGCAAGATGTTGTTGCAAAGCTGTACTTCTTAAGGAGTTTCTTGATAAGTTTAATAGCCTCAACATTTTTGGAAGAAGAGTTGTATCTGGAAATAATATATAGTGACATGTCATATATCCATACACATAGAAAACTACAGTTTAAGATTATAGATCTCATATGCTAAGAGAGTGATGTAAAAATTATACATTTCATAAATGATATTAAATATAAAAATACTTACCAATTTCTCTTGAATAATTCCAAGTAAATTTAAATTATATGTAAAACTTTTGATTGCAACCAAACACAATTTCACTGACGGACATTCCACTTTAATATAAATTTTTTAATAAGGTTTTTAATTGGATACTAATATTAATATATTTTTAAAAAAATTATGTTAGATAAAGATATCAATTAAAAATTATAGAAATATGAAGAAATATGAAGACTTTGAAAAAATGAGGAATGTCAGTTAGTGCAGTAGAATGACTATAAGATAGTCCTTAATGATGCAATATATTCGCAATAGCAAATGCCGATGTTACCGGAATAACAGAAAGACATAACCAACTGCACGTTGAAAGCTAATATAAATAATTTTACCTGTCACTTTGCCAGAGTTTACTGATATTACAACAACGATCAAAATATTTCTTCATCAATTTGTTGTCAAATATTTTTACTTGCTGTCTTGTATTTTTCGTAACAAAAAATTGAATTGCACTCAGATTCTTATTTGATAGAATGTGTTAAAGGTTAGGTTACATAAATTATTTACGGGCATTAATGACAGAAATTTCTTTTCATCACGTGTACATAGTAATCGACAAATAATAATAATAATTTATGAAACATACTTTTTTTATAAATAACACACTGATGTTACAACAATGTGATTATTTTTTAGGGAACTACCATGTAAGAAATTCTATTGGAAATTCTTTAGGTTTATTTGACAATTCACTAGGGGTACAGATTCAAAATTTTTTTCAATTTTTTCAAGACAATAAAACACATGTTATAATTGTTATTATTTCGTTTTATTTACGTATATATATATATTTTTACGTATATATATATTTTTTTATTTCATACAAAACAAATTTATAAATCTTGTTACATATTTTTTTTACAATTCTATATAAAATATATTTGTGAAATTTTTGTTTAATCCACATGCAATATTGCATTTATTTATTTTATTAATTAATTTATTAATATTGTTTATATATATAACTTATATATATAATTTATTAACACATCACTTAATATATTATATAGTTAATATATCTATTAATATTAATATATAGTTCAATATGAATATGATATTGACAGTTCTCTCTTTGACATTTATATATAATTTGTACAACATTAAAAAAAAAGATTTTCAATATACATTCATGCGCACGTGTATATGGGAGATTTTTCTCTCTCTCTAAAATTTAATATTAAAATTATAATTAGTATTATACTTAATTAAAATTAAATCACATTTGGATGAAATTATATTAGAATTATATTAAAAAAAATATTTTTCCGATTAAAATAAATTATTTCTAAAAAAGAGAAAAGAAAAGAAGAAACAGAGCAAAAGAGAAGATGTAGAAAAATAAATAGAAATACGTTCTGATATAAAAATCATTTTCAGAATCTTCAGTATAGACTAAGTGGTGGAAAAAATGAACATTTCTTCCTTTGTCCCAATAAAATATCATATAAAAAACTCATGTATATTATACTAAAAAAGAGAGTTATACTTTTTTATTTAAATTATTTATGTAAATTAAACGGCACGCACAGAATATAAAAAAAAACAGAGTGGCTTGTACTAATCGCCTGTTGACTGAGTGTTTTGTTGTAGAATTTTCAGTATACTGGCATGATTTGTGGAGAAGACGACGGACAGTTTCAATTCCTCCACCTGTCGCAGCGGCGATTTGTTTAAGGCATTGCGAATATTGGTGTTTGCGCCATATCTTACCAACAGACTCACAAGTTTCACATGGCCAGCAACAGTCGCCAGATGCAACGATGTGTCGCCGTTATGATCCTTGGCGTCTAGATCGCAGGTCCCGCAGTTAAACAGTAGTTTGGCCGCTTCGACGCGATTGTTGAGACATGCCAGGTGTAATGGGGTACGACCTTCCGACTTGGTCATCGCGTTCACGTTCGCGCCAGCATCCAGGAGCAGCTGTACCATCTCGACGCGACCCGTTGCACTCGCCACATGCAATGCCGTCTCGCCAAGATCGTTGCAGGCGTTGATCGCGAGCACCCGTTGTCTCCGCTCGCGCTCGAATTTGCGCTCGCCGAGAGCCGAACAACGCTCGCAGTCGCACAGCGGATGATGGCACAGACTCGCGCAAGAACCTGGCAGTCGCTCGCTCCGATAAACCTCCAATCCCAGATAGTAACATGCCAAGCATACATCACCGTCGACTATTGCGGCAAGCAATTTATCCATCATACGATGTTGTGGATTGGCACAGTTCTTAGGATGTGACGTTGATAAACTCTCCAAATCCGACGTAGTCCAACGACGTTGCTGAAATGACATCTGGGATTGAGCGAGGGTTACGCATTTCTTCTGGGACAAAGCAACATTGTTGCGGATATCGTTCGCAGATGTTGCGTAGTGTTTGAGCAACTCGGCGATGCTCTTGCTGTACGTAACAGTCAACGGTGTTTGGCCCTTTTTATTGATTAATCTGCAGTTTGCACCGTATTCTAAAAGGATACCAACGATCGCGCCGTAGCCCCACTTGGCTGCGAGATACAACGGCGTGTCACCGTTGTCGTTCGTGACATTTGGATTAACCGAAATCTTCATGTGTTCTGATAAATATAGCAACGCCTTCACACAGTTCTCGTGACCGCGGTCCACAGCCAGATGTAGCGGTGTATTTCCCTGTAAGTCCGTCACTGTAGAATCCGCGTTAGCGTGCAGCATCAGTAGCAGAATATTTTGGTGGCCTTTAACGCAGGCGTAATGAAGAGGCGTTAAGCCATCCAAATCGGCGGCATTTATATCCGCACCATGATCGAGAAGAAAATCCACGATCACTATTTGATCGTACAATACTGCGATGTGCAATGAAGTTAAACCTCTGTCGTCCCTAGGACATTCATTTAACTCTCGATGTTTCGTCCAATTTCGCTCGCAGGACGCACAGGTGCATAAAGGATGGCAAAGCGAGACCTTATCGTTCTGCTTAGACCTCTTGTAGGTCAGTATCCTTTCCACTTCGGATAGATTTCCATTCTTGACACATGCAAACAAATAATTGATAGACGAGCAATCCGATTTATCTATCAATTGATTGTATTTATCCGGATTAATCGCATACTTGTCTCCTTCGCAGATTACTCCAGACTTGATGTGTTCGATCGCAGCTTCCAGTGATGTTATTAAAAAACAGGTTTCGTCCGCTTCATAAGCAGAACTTGTGGAAAGACGGAATTGCTTCATGAAAAATAATTGTGCTGTCCAGTTTGATAAACCGACATTAACAACGAGAAACACGAGCATCGGTAGAAGATCATCAGACGAGACAACAGACGTTCCATGCGAGATATAATTTACAGTTCTCCTGAGACACTCGATTTTACCTAACACAGTCACATAACAATCTAATCGTGATAGTTCCATCTTTCCTCCATAAACGCGAGATTCTAAGTCGGATCGTATTCGAAGATCGCTCAATAGGATCCCATCTAGATTCCTAATTATCTTGTTTAAGCACGCATCTTCTACAGCAATACAAGTGGATAATGATCGAAGCAATACTTCTCTTAAAGCATACAGAATATATGTTTCTAGTGATACTTTAATATTCGAACAATACTGCTTACTACCTGAAACTTTTTCTTTCAATGCTGTGTTTTCCAATAGCATTTTAAGACAATCGGTGTACAATTCTTGCACTAATTCTCTTTGCATTTGTATTGACTTACGCGCTAAGTTTTTGTTGACACATAAGAAGTCTTTGATTTTGGTTTCTAAGTTATCGTGAAGCTGCTTATCAAGTTCTGTTTGGAGAAAATTTACAGCTTCCTGAAGACTTGTGATTATATTCACACAGTTGTCTGAGACACACATACTAGCATCCAAGGGTTGTTCTATGCACCTGTAGAACATATTGAATATTATATTAATGAATTAATGTTTGATATTATAATTTCAATGCATACTCACCATACACAATATTTATGCAAATTCCCGCTGTAAAAAATTTCCTCAAAGAGCAAGCGCGTAGAATATTGTTCGCTGTCATTGTACTTGATAGTCAGGACCTTGTCCACCAGCAGGACTTCCCTGTTGTTCAGATTGTAAAATCGAGCTGTGGAGAAGTCCTGCTTGGGGATTAAGATATGAGCGTTAATTTCGTCTTCTCGCAATTCGCGATTTGAGAAACTTCCACTTCGTGGAACACAGATGATCCAGCCTTCCTGGATAATTTGTTGGAATATTGTTTCATATTCATTTCTGAGCTCCTGCAGGAATCGATTCTCCGACAAGTCCTCATCGTATTTCATATTCATGATTCAATAGCCGTTTAATTAATCGAAATATATTTTAAATTTACCAATTCTTAAAGTGTTGCTGCCGAAATCGAATGTCTATGATAGAATTAAATGTCAGGTAAAAGCTATTGGAGTGAAATTGTAATGATCCAGAATTCGTAGTCTTAATAATTGGCATCGTGTACAATATTTATTAATTTTGTTTTTTATTCTGCCTTTCTTTCCATATATATATTTAAAAAATTAATATTTTTATTCAAATTATTTTATGTATCTTATCACAGGCTCTTTTTTTCTTTTTCTTTGAAGAAAACGTTTCTAATTTAAAGAGTAAATAATACAACTCATGTGACAGATCATGGCGAGTTAAACGATGGAAATTACATTAGAAATGCGTTCGGAAATAAAGAGTAAAAAGAGAAAGAACAAGGATTTCTATATCTTGATTGGTCAATTAAAAACTATTCTACTCTATGAATAGAATTTCCGAACACACTTATATGTCAGGTTAGGTTAGGTTAATAAAAACGGAGAAAAGACTGAGAGATGTCATGACTTGCTTTTAGGAAGCGATACTCCCTCTGTAGACATTAAAAACGTGAACATAAACTACAAAGCCAAGTCCACGAATGTTCTCAGAGAGTAACATATATGTCTCTCTGATAATATAAATAATAGAAATAAAAATATAAATAATTTAATTAATAATAATTTATTATATAAAAATATTAGTATGTTCTCTTTTTTCACGCTATTATTTATTTATTTATTTTATGTCTTTTTTTCTTTTCAACATCATTTATTTATTTATTTAGCTCGTTATAAGTCAATTTTTTAAAATGCAAAACTAAATATTATAAAATTTAATTTCGGAAAAACGCGGTAAAATAAATGAATAAATTCAAATAATTAGCTCCGTGATAAATTGTTTAATAAATAATCAATTTTAATCAATAAATCAAAATACTTCCATAATTTAATATTCCGTTAGTGTATATTTTATAATATATAAAATATTTCAACAATCAATTGATAACGGTGTTCGACTTTGGCAATGTAAAATATAAACAGTAGCGCGTTGTATTATTACTTTGTCATCATTCGTACGGTGACTCTCGAGTAATAAAGTAATGAAACGCTTTTTATATGCTAATTATTTTACTAAACACGATTACAATTAGTATCGAAACACAATTAGTTAATTTTTTTAAATATTAATACAAATTAATTAATTAAAAATTAATTAACGACATGAAACTGCGTCGCAATGAAAAAACTTTATTGAATCGCTTTATTAAATATTAATTTAAATATTAATTTTATTAAATATTAATTTAAATATTAATTTAATTTTATTCAATATTTATTACCGATTAAAAATTGGAACAGGAAATACAAAAGAAATAGAATAAGAAAATTAATTATGTTATGAACTTTCGATTAATTATTAATTATAATATTTTTTTAACAATATTAGAATTAAATATATTTTGACTAATGCTATAAATTTTCTCAATCCTTGTTAATTAAACAATATACAATTTAATCAAAAATCGATTAAATTATAGGAATCCAAAATATTAAATAAATGCTTCGATCGTTGCGATTTTTACGGACAATAATTATTATTTTAATATTTAGAATCACAAATATATTTCATCTGTGTCTTGTCGTTCTACTTAACAATATAAATATAATTTGGATTGTGAGAGAACATGAAGTACAATCGAATTATACATGTAAATAATTAGCATAACGAAAGACTCCGTGATAAATTGTTTAATAAATAATCAATTTTAATCAATAAATTGTTTCATAATATATAAAATATTTCAACAACGAATTATCATTAACATTATGTTCGACTTTGATGACGTAAACAAGCGTGTTATTGTTTGTACATTACGGTTTTGCTATCATTTATTCAGTGACATTCGAGCAGTAAAATAACGATGGGAAATGCTTCGTATGTTAATTAATTGTTTAATAAATAATCATTTAATTAATCTGAAATTAAAAAACTTAATCTTAAATTGAAAAACTTTTACAATTTAATATTTTCATGTATAATAGTGTATGTTATACATGGTATTCGACTTTGGCAAAATAAACAATAGCACGCTATTGTTAATTTATTACGGTTTTATTATCATTCGCATGGTGATACTCGAGCAATAAAGTAATGATGTGAAACGCTTCGTATATTGTCGAATTTTTTTTCTAAACACAATTACGATTAGTCGAAACATAATTTGATATAATTACTAATAATTAAAAATAAATTAACTTATGATAAACGTCATGAAAATATATCGCAACGATAAATCTTTATCGAATCGCAATCATTAATTACTGCGAATAAAAATTGAAAAAAGGAACATAAAAGAGGATAAAAAAATTATTTTTATTATGATCTTTCGAATATTGATGCTTATTAATAATAATTTCTCTATAATAATTTCTCTAACGATACTTATTAGAATTAAATAAATTTCGATCAATCTTTAAATTTTCTTAATCGGCAATCATAGAATATTTCAAGGACGTTTTATGACTTACGATCACTCGCACAGTAACCTTGAACAATAAAGTAGTGACGTTTCATATATTATCAAATTCTCTCTTTACATAGTCAACCTTGGCGATATAAACAGTAACGCGGTAATGTTTCTGACTTATGATCATTCGCTCAGTGGCTCTTGAACAATGAAGTAGTGATGTGAGACGTCTCATATATTATCAAATTCTTTCGTTAAACACAATTGCAAGTGCAACGAGGATTGGAGTGCCACGAGGAAAAAGTGAAACAAAAGAAAAAAAGGAGGTTTTGAAAATGGATGGATCGATAAGATATGTAAGTTATTAATATTTTAATTATTTATCACATTCAATATTTATTATATTGTTGCGTTCCATTCTCTTAGATGTATTCGCCACTTTTATCGTTTATATTTGCGAATTAAAATTTATATAGTATATTACAAAATTAATTATATATTATATATAAAATTATATAAAATTATATATAAAATAATATAACCCTCCCATGGGGTACACCTTGTCGCGGTGGGAGGGCTTAATACTTGGATGGTGCCTTGAGGTTTATCTTAAATTTTTCAATTTATGATAAATCTTAAGGTACTTGAATAGGAAGCTAAGTACCCTTTCGCGTCGTCGGTGCCGTCAACGTGCCGCGGATGGCAAGCGCTTCGTTATTGTGTTTTCGCGTTTTCGTGGAACTTTTGGACTATATTTTTATAAAATTTTTAATCGCATCGAAATCGTTAAGTATCGCGCGTAAAATAGAGATATAAAAATATCGCTTGTGAGTGCGGGAGTGCCGTTGAAAGTATCGCGCGTCAACAATGAGAGGAGGAGGAGGAGGCCTGGGAGAGACATTTTGCATCGGCGGAACAACCTGGTGGTGAATATTTATTATTTGTATATCAATTGTTATAAATCGCACGCATAATAATTCGTTCTTATAATTTAAAAGAATTAAAGAGAAAATTAGAAAGAAAGATTTTTATGAATATAAAAATTTCTATTTAAAAAATAATTTCAAAATTTATAAAATCTTCCCATACGTTTATATCTGCTTATTATTTTACACAGCGGATATGAAATTCCGCACGATAATAATTTTTTAAAATATTGATTGTATTTTGAGCTTTGTTATAAATGAATTTTATATTTGTATGTTACAGACATAGTTTTAACGACAACATAGTTTGGATAACGACAACTCCGCTGCTGCACAGCATTGCCACGGTGAGTGACAAAAACTTTTATTTAATTTTAAGATAACGGTAGAGATTGTAGATAAATCCGTTGCTTTAAAATGGATGAGCTAGGATAGATTAAATAACTTTTAATAAATTCGTTTGAAATGTATTGCATCCATCGCGAAAATATTGCAATATTTTAATTATAAAGAAAGAAGATCGAGAAAAGATCATTTTTATATAAATTTTATCTAATTTATTGAAAAGAACACTAAAAATTTTATCAATTACATCTGATGCTAATTTATTCTTATAATGCGTATTTATCTTATTCACTTATCTTATTCTAATTTCTTATAGCTCATCCATTACAGAATTAGTTATAGATATTGTTTTTAAACTTAATGTAAAGCCAAATGTTTAATTAATGAAATAACTTATAATATGATAAGTGTTATACACATATTAATTTCATATTTTATTATAAATTATGCATTACTATATAAATTTATTATATATATTATTATAATATCAATCAACTTTTATTGATAATCTGCACAGAAAATTTTTATATTATAAAAATTTTATATATTATACTAGACTGCTAACAACTAAAGTCAGGCTAACCATTTATAATTGGCTAGAATATATATCCAGATTAGATTAATATATACATATTGTGTCATTTCATTTTGCTGGCATTTATTAAAATAAATATAAACTGCAACGAGATAAAAATAAATATAAGCAGTTATAAAATATTAAAATATAGTATTAAAATAAATATACAAGCATTAATTATATAAATTAGTTCGAACGCGTGACGCGCATAAACATAATATAACAATTCGTCATATAACAATTCTTTTAAGTAAATAACCAGTATATTGAAACAATTTCACCAATTGGTCAGTTTTTATATTAGTAATTAAATCGGTAAAATTGTTTCGA
Source organism: Camponotus fellah (assembly GCA_030586385.1). Taxonomy (NCBI): domain Eukaryota; kingdom Metazoa; phylum Arthropoda; class Insecta; order Hymenoptera; family Formicidae; genus Camponotus; species Camponotus fellah. The sequence continues at coordinate 93,658 of JAPIVC010000279.1, read as the reverse complement.
TATACTGATTATTTATTTTAAAAGTTTATTCATTGCCGCGATATTAACGTACGAAATAAATGGAATACATTCATAAGTTACAATGTTATTATTAATAAATAATTGATTTGACCATTGTTCTTTCCATTATTCGAAATACTCGATTATACGATTGGAATATAATTGGAATATAATTTCGAAGCATGTGTTTCGCGTGATGCGTCCATTTAATTAAACAATTAAAAAAAAATCGAATGCAATTAAGAATCGATGTGGGTGACGAAAATCAAAATTATAAATTATCATTTTGTTGCAATCCTTACGAGCAACAATTATTCTTCTATTAATATTTATAATTAAAAATATTTCATCCGATGCTTTATCATATAATTGACGATCTAAATATATATATATATATATATATACATATATAAAATTCGACTGAGAATGCGCAGTAAAACGATCGAATGGCAAAATCGAATAATTAACATAACGGAAAGCCTTATGTATATTAATAATCGTGTAATAAATAATTAATCTGTGTGTACGTGTGTGCGTGAATTAAAAATATACTTGTATATAAATTCAATTCTTGTATTTGTATGTACGTCATAATACGCGTAAAATATTTTGGCAGCAAGGTCAATAACACGACATTCGGCCTTGATGACGTAGCGCGCTATTGTTTACATAGGCGATGATCTTGTATCATTCACACGGCGACATTCTAGTGGTAAAATCGTGTGTGATATGGAATACTTCGTATTATTTAATTCTTTTCCTAAAAATGCAATCGCGATTAATATCGAAATATAATTCGCTACGATTATTACAATTAACAATTAATTAACTCTTAATAAATAACATGAAACTATTTGATGATAAATCCATCGCAATTCTTTATTATTCCAAATAAAAATTGAAACGAAAGGGACAAAAATAATAGATCTTGTATCATTCAGACGGCAACATTCCAACGGTAAAGTAGTGATACACAATGCTTCGCATTATATATTGAATTCGTATATATTGAATTCTTTTCCTAAACGCGATCGCGATTAGTAATGAAATATAATTTGCTACCACTATTGTAATTAACAATTAATTACTTAAATATTTCAAACTTATGATTTGAGTTATTGTGTAAATATATTGTGTAAATATATATAGTTATTGTGTAAATATATACATCAATAAATAGAAATATCATTAGTATAAAAATCGAGTGGTACATGATTTTGCTTCGTTTGAATGTTGAGCAAATTATATTATTATACATCATTAAATAGAAATATCATTAGTGTAAAAATCGAGTGTATGATGTTTAAATGTCGAGCGAATTGTAATATTTTTTGTGTTACTCTCACAATATAATAAAATACGTATCTCGTACACGGAAAAAAATTAAGTGTCAAATTAACACTTATATATTTAAATTAACGTGTTCATTGTTTCCTATATACGCAAGAATATATAATCTTCTTAGAAAAATTTAATAATTTTAAATTTCAACAATATTATAATCTTATTTAAATATTATAATTGTCATCTCAAGAATATATAATTAATTCTACTTTAAGAAAATTATAATCTTTGATTTAAAAATTTTTTTTCTATCCAACATTATTTCTTTTCCATTCAAGAAAATTATTCTTAAATAATAAGAATATATTTTTCTTGATATTTTCTTGAACTATATAAAATGACTTCATTCAAGCAAATTTTCTTCAGTTAATGCAATATAATCTCATTTCAAGTTTTTCATGTTGAAATTAAAGATATTTTCAAAACAAGAATGTTCTTTTTTTCTGTGTATGATTATAATATTTTGTGATCGGAAGTGCCGCGCAAAGTATCTCACGATCTATATACATATAACTAAATATTACGGGGCGCAGAGTTATATTCCAAATAAAACAATTAAATCGTGAAAACAATTAACATTAATGAAAGTTTCCATTAATCTTTTAATAATCATTAAAAAAATAATTTAAAAAATCTAATATAATTTAAAATACTTTTATATACTTTAATATATTCACCTTATTAAAGTACGTAACATATTTTGATAATGAACAGACAATAACATCGATCTTGGTGGCGTAAACAATAGCGAGCTAATATTTATTTGCCATTATCTTGAAAAATGTTTCGATAAAAAAAATAATAGCACGGTTTTCGGTCTTGGCAGCGTATGATGTCAGATTAATTTTTCAGCACTATTATCATTCGCGCGACGACATTCAAAAAGTAAATACTGGTGCGAGACGCTCCGTTAAGAATTCCTTTTCTAGATACGATCGCGATCAATATCGAAAATTATTTATTATAACTATATGATTAATTAATTTTTATAAATAACACATAATTAATATCTATATACATATCGTGACGAAAATTCTCGAATCGTATATTTCGTAATTTATTTATTTAATCAACTAAGAATCATAGTAACAGAAATCTAAAATTATAAATTATATATGATTTCGATTTGAAATCGATTTTTACGAGCACAGACATTATTTCTTTAATATTTATAAATATTTAAATATTAATTCGGATTGTGAGAACGCGCAGTAAAACAATTGGGTCATGTATCTAAACAATTAACATAATGAAAGACTCCATGATACATCAATCTTTTAATAAATATATAATCATATAATTAAAAAATCTATATAATTAAAAATACTTACATATACTTTACATATTATAGTCCATGTATATATATATATATATATATATATATATATATATATATATGTTAAAGTACGTAGAATATTTCGATGACGAACATATTAAAAATAAATTAACTTATAGTAAACGTCATAAAAATGTATCGCAACGATAAATCTTTATCGAATCGCAATCATTAATTACTGCGAATAAAAATTGAAAAAGGGAACATAAAAAGGGATAAAGAAATTAATTTGATTATGATCTTTCGATTATTGATGCTTATTATAATAATTTCTTTAACGATACTTATTAAAATTAAATAAATTTCGACTAATACTTTAAATTTTTTTAATCGGCAATCACTCGTAGAATATTTCAACGACGAATAACAATAACATAGTATAAGTCGATCTTGATGATATAAACAGTATCGTGGTAAGGTTTATGACTTACGATCATTCGCACAGTAACTTTGAGCAGTAAAGTAGTGACGTTTCATATATTATCAAATTCTCTCTTTACATAATCAATCTTAACGATATAAACAGTACCGCGGTAATGTTTCTGACTTACGATCATTCGCTCAGTGGCTTTCGAGCAGATAGTGATGTGAGATGTTCCATATATTATCAAATTCTTTCACTAATCATAATTGCAAGTGCAACAAGGAACTTTTCGTGAATGAGTATAAGTGCAACGAGGATTGGAGCGCCACGAGAAAAAAGTGAAACAAAGAAGGTCTTGGAAATGGATGGATCAATAAGATATGATGTAAGTCATTAATATTTTTATAAATTATAAAATTTGTATAGTTTATTACAAAATTAATTATATATTATATTATATATAAAATTATATATAATATAACCCTCCCATGGGGTACACCTTGTCGCGGTGGGAGGGCTTAGTACTTGGATGGTGTCCTGAGATTTATCTTAAATTTTTCAATTTATGATAAATCTTAAGGTACTTGAATAGGAAGCTAAGTACCCTTTCGCGTCGTCGGTGCCGTCAACGTGCCGCGGACGGCAAGCGCTTCGTCAACGCGTTTTCGCGTTGTAGTATTTTCGCGTCGTCGCGTTTTGACTCGAAGTGGATTTTTATAAGTGAAATGGGATTTTCGCTCGTATCGAAATCGGGAGTGCCGTTAGAAGTATATACATATTAAGTATATACATCGCGCGATCAAATATAAAAATTTTAATCGCATCGAAATAGTGCGGGAGTGCCGTTCAGTATCGCGCGTAAAATAACGAAAATAGCGATATAAAAATATCGCTCGCGAGTGCGGGAGTGTCGTTAAAAGTATCGCGCGTCAACAACCTGAGAGGAGGAGGAGGCCTGGGAGAGGCATCCTGCACCGGCGGAACAACCTGATGGTGAATATTATTATTTATATATTAATTATTGTAAATCGTTAACTTGTTATAAACGAACAATAATTTGATCTTATTATTTAAATGAATTAAAGAGATAGATTTTTATGAAAGTCATATAAAATTTTCTATTCAAAAAACAGTTTCAAAAATTTATAAAATTTTTCCATACGTGTTTATCTGCTTATTATTTTACACATCGGATATAAAATTCCGCGCGATAAAAATTTTTTAAAATATTAATTGCATTTTGTGAGCATTATTATAAATGAATTTTATATTTGTATGTTACAGACAACTAGCTTCGATAACAACAACTTCGCTGTTGCGCATCAGTGCCGGTGAGTGAAAAAAACTTTTATTTAACTTTAAGGTAACGAATTCGTAGAGATTGCAGATGTAGATGTAGATTGTAGATTGTAGATAAATCCGTTGCCTTAAAATGGATGAGCTAGGATGGATTAAATTAAATAAATTAAATTAAATAATTAAATTAAATTAATTAATTAAATTAAATAATTTTAATAAGTTCTTTCGAACTTATGCTTTACATCTATTGTGAAAATATATTGAAATATTATAATTAAAAAAAGAAGAAATCAAGAAAAGATTTTTTTGTAAAGATTTTAAGATCTAATTTATTAAATAAAGGACACCCATTAACAATTATTAATTTTATCAATTTTTGATGCTTGAATTTATTCTTATAATATGCACTTATTTTCTAATTGCTCATAGCTCATCCATCGTAGAATTTGTTTGTAGATATTGTTTTTAAACTTTACTTTAATTTAATATAAAGCCAAATGATTAATTAATTAAATAATTTGTAATATGATAAATATACACACATTAATTATATATTTTATTATAAAATATAATTTATAGAAATTTATAGTAATTTGGTTTTATTTCAGTTAAAATAAAGTTATATTCAATATTTAACGAGCGATCGTGAAATCGAACGATCGTTACTAAATAAGCGTAAATATTTCACGCTCTTTTGCCGATAATTATTCGGTAAAAGAAGGGATAATTATCTCCTTCTTCGATCTCTGATTAGAGATCGAGAAAGAAAGTGGCCAGGATCAACGAAAGGTAGGTTCAACTGGCTTGAAGAGTACGATTAGGGCACGCGGTTAGGGCACGTAACTAAAATATACATACATGATTAGGTGAGGTGATGATTAGAGATAGGTTCCTCAAATGTCAAATAATTTTAGTTAAGCAGGAAGTAGGATTGTTAAGGCTATTAAATAAAATCATTAAAATTTTTTTATTAATATTAGGATTGATAGGGCTCTTAAAATCATTAGAATTCTCTAATAATAGGGTTGTTAGGGCTATTAAATAAGATTTATTCTTTCTTTTAATATTCCAAATAATCCTAATTAAAATTATTTTAATTAAGTTAAATTTATTTTTTAAAAACGTTGTAAAAATAAATATAACATGTTTGAAAATAAAAATATTTTAAAAGTGAAATTTAAATTATCAAAATTATCTTCAGGAATATTAAAGAAATTGCATAATTATTAACATTTAAAAAATAATATAACATAACATGTTATATTTTAAAACTTAAATATATATATTAAATCAAATATAATATTAACGTAATATTAAATCCAAATGTTTATGCTATCAATATCAAATTATTATATCGATATTATTAAATATTTGAATAAATGGAATATTATTTTTTGATATTGATAGCATCATAAATTTGTAAATTGTAAATTATAAATAGTTATAATTATATTTTAATTATAATCTAACATTGATATTTTAATTGTAAAATATAATAAATATAATAATAAATATAATACAATAATAATAAATATAATACAATTATAACTATAATTATATTATATAAAATTGTATTTACGATCGTAAATTCGTATATAAATTACACGAAAAATTATCGAAAGTATACGTATGATGATTACATAAGTAATTAACATAATAGTAATTTATTAAATTAAAGTATTTGTTTCTGAAATATATATTTTTGGAATATTCATAAAAGTAGTGTTTGTATTTTCATGTCAAAGAGTCATTAATAAATTTCGGAAAATTTGTATATAAAATGTGAAAGTTCGATGCTAAATTAATGATTAAATATAAATATTATAAAATTATTATAATATTATAAATATTTTATATATAAATATTATAAAATTATTATAATATAAAATTTGACGAACGCCTTCGTTACAGAATCGCGAGTCAATTATCATAAATTTAATGATATGCTTTTTGATATGCGTATTTCGCAATCGAATATTCCAATTATTGTCGATTTATTTATTTTTCGCGAATTTTAAATCGCGATTTATTTAGTAATTTAATTGTTAATTTCCAAGTTTATTCTATCTTTTGATTTTGAATATTTCCTTTGATAATCTATACAAAATGTGCCAGTAATGTAAATACTTTCTTTTACAATCAAAGAAACGATCAATAATTTTATTAATGACTCTTTTGATCAAGATTATTTATGTTATATAAAAGTTATTAAATTCTATTATTGCATATCTATTATTAATAATAAATGTCGCGTAATTAATCTTCGCTGATCAGTCTTGTCTGGACTATGTAAAAATTTTTAGTAAATTTTATATCATACGTATATTTTAGACATTTTCGTTAATAAATTAATAAATTATTCCATGTAATAAATTATTTTGTAATATGTATTTAACATAAAAATATTATGCATAAAAATATTATGTTGGTATAAAAATTATAATAAAAATATATAAAAATAATGTTAGTTATATTAAACTGGAACACAAAAATTCTTTATATTTTATATAAAGGAAGAGACTTAAAATATTTTGCAACATCTATATTTGTCGAGTCTTAATTATAAAAGCTTCAGAAGAATCAGTGATTAATTTGACAAATTTTATACATGTATTAATAATTAAATTTTTAAATAATTAAAAAAATGATTCATAGATATCAAAGATCAGTTTACTAATTAAGAAGATTCATAGAAATACGATAAAAAATGCTTTTATCCCACAGCAGGCATTTTATGTTTCGTAAATAAAAAGATATAAATAAAAAACAATAAATAAATGACAATAAATATAGAAAAATATTTATTTCATCTTTGAATATTACAGTATCTTTTGCGATTGAATAATTTATTTACTATCAATTTATATACATAAGTATCTTATATAGCACTAGTGCTACCGGCATTTTGTGCACATAGCACGGAACAAAACCAGAAATTGTGCACATCATATGTTACTCTCTGAAAACATTCATGGACAGTGGCTTTGTAGTTCATGTCCACATTTTCAATGTCCATAGAGGGAGTATCGCTTTCAGGGATCACCTAAAAGCAGGCCATGACATCTCTCAGTCTTCTCTTTGGTAAAAATAAAGATGTTATTTTGATCTCGTCAGTAGCTACAAATATAATTAATGAAGACATGCTTTTTCTTATATTCATAGTAGAGTTTCCGGTAAAAGGTAATTCGAATTCATCAATTTATTTAATTCTAATTGTATTTATTATAAAACATGATTGAGGTATAATACATATATTGCAGGTTTAAACTTAATATTATTTATTTCTCGATTATTAAGAATTAGAAGAAAAAGGAGATGATAAAATTTATAAGGGCTTTAATAATTATGCACAGTATTATACAAGCGAGTGAGAAAAATATCATTGAGCTTTACACAAAAAATGTATTAAAAATCATCAGAAACATTTAAAGTCACTCTCAAAATAGTCTAGACTTCTTTATTCGAAAAAGAAAGAAGGGGAGAGAGACAAATCGAATTAAAATTAATCAAATTAATAATATAAAAAATCTAACTTTCTCTCTCTCCTTTTTTATGTTTTTTTCTTTTTATATTATATCTCCATATAGAAATATATATTTTTCAGATTTCGGAGAAAGAAAGAGGAAAAGAACGCTGCAACTAAAGGCATGTATATTATTATATGCGTATTACGCAATACATTTTTTCTGGCTGCATTTTTTGCGTTTATACACAATCTACGTAAAAATTGCGTCTATCTACGTAAAATATACACGTTTTCAGAGTGTTATGGATTTAATCATTCGTGCGATTCAAATGGCACGATCTTTGCAATTGTGGAAAAACACATTTTGAATATGCTATATTTCTCGCAGGAAAATATTGCTCTGTAGGTATGTCGACTTATTTAATTGGCTCTTATTTTACAAAATCCCATCTACATCAAAACTCGTTAAAAATCGAGCAGCATGCAATTATAGCGAATGACTATTGTATTATCTGGCTATTATTAACGTAACAATGCACGCGATACATTCTGTAAATTTCAATTACATCATGCAAGTATCATAAAATTAAATATTGAGAACGATATAGAAACTGAATGTGACACAGGAATAAAATTAATTAATTTTTTTGCAAAATTTCATATAATTTTATATTACAAATTTGATAACGAAACAGATTATAAAGATACTTTCTCTCGCTTGATATTATATATATAATTATCATATCTAATTTTAACTTCTATCATATGTTTAATTTATATCTAATTGTATCACTCAAGAAAACGAGATCAATTGTAAAACTATGCCAAGTATTTGATGAGATTAATCATATCTGATATTAATAATGATCGAGTAGAATGATTTTTTGTACTCATCGTGATATTAAACTTAAATATCCATCTAATTGAGATTAAAATTTCCGGTTTATATTTACATGGAAATATCTCGGCTGAACTTTAACATCAATATACTATTTTTATTGTCTTTTTTCTTGTACAATCTCGCTTTCGATTACGTAAAATGTTGAATACATTGTGAGTCTTGGAATAAAAAATTTTTACAATGTCGTACATTATAAATCAGTTACAATTTCATCAAAATAGAATCTTTCATTTATAATTATATTTGTAGATATATACTGTTTGTGCGTTTTTAAACTATTTGTAATTAAAAAAACTCTCGAGTTATTACATATATTACATTATCAGGATAAATTTTATTAAAATGCTAACGTGGAACACAGTGAAAGGGTAATAATAGAGAGTGTAACTGGATCAATCTGGATTTTGCAAAACGGGTTCTTGAAATACGCGCGAAATGTTGATAATTGAATAAATCTTGTGTATTTTTATGAGAAAGATTTCTCATTGATTTCAAAACTACAAATATCATTCATCTGTTTCTAACAATAGCATAGTTTTTACATACATGGTTCTTTAATTTGTGATAAAACTTAAATTGAAATTAAAACTTAAATTGATATTAAATACGTAACGCAATTTGTTACATGCTTCTTTTGTAAAATGCATTTTTATAAGGATAAGATACTTTATCTTTTTTAAATTATAATGATACGACAAATAGAATTCGCGAGCATCTATAATTACATGTAATGATATGATTGCGAAGGAAGAAAAAAAAACGTGTATTACGTAAAGAGTGCAATTTTCATCGAGTCTTTGGCTTTACTGGAATTTGCGCTGTTTAATTAATGATACGAAATAATGTTTTACAATGTACATGATATCGATAAAATCGACTTACTACGTACATAAAAAATGATATTTATAAAGAACCATGTATAAACTGAAAAATTAATTAAGTTAATCAAATATGTGTTTCTTTCTGAGATTAATTGTTCTCATTTGTCTATTTGTGTATTCGATAGTAGCGTCTGATACAATTAGCTCGACAATTCATTAATATATAATTAATTCGTCAATATATTTTAATTAATTGCTTTGATTAATTATTTAATTAATTGCTTTTTCCTTTGCAATAATATTCGTCTACAAATTTTCAGAGATTTTCGAATAATTTATTATATTTATTATATTTTACTATATTTCAATTTATTAATTATCATTCAATTCTTCGCGATGACGAAATAGCGATATATTGGCGATGTGTGTATACAATTAGCAGATTATTTTAATTAACTAATTAAATTCTACTACATTCTTTTTATCTTATAAAAATCCGCAATATGTACAAGTCATTATTTATCAATTGTCTCTAATTACAATTCCTCCTTTCAGATAAAAACTGCTTACTTGCGAAAAAGTGCACATTGCAATGCTGATTAACGCACATTCGCAATTTGCGACGTTCAGAGTTACGCGAACTTAACTCTTGAATTATTATTCAAGGATCATGTGCGAGAGTGAACACAACGCATGTCTCTCATCTATCATCTCGTCGTTATGCGGATGCGATGTGAAGTCCTTATCATAGAATATGAAGAAACGAGAGACGGAACTTCCGCTTGTCGAAAAAATGATATCTACGCGAGATCTTTTTGTTTTCGGAAGAAAAGCTTGACTGTTTCGTTAAGCGTTTAAGAGCGTTTAACTTTGTAAGGCACCGCGCCAAAAACAATACTTTCATGATTTCTTCGAAGGCGTTTGTCTGTTTGTCTCTTTACTCAGCTGCCTTTCCTCCCGGTCCCGTATAACGAACTCGGGATCGTTCCAGTATTGAACCTCGCCACTCGCCCACACAACGAAAATCAGATTTGTCACGATGAAGAAACTCAGAACGATCCAGAAGACGAGCCGCCATTGGCTGAGTGTTTGATCGGGTGCCAACACGCCGACGATATACGGCGTGATTATACCGGTAAAGGCACCCATTCCATTCACCAAAGCCATCAAAGTACCGGAGTAATTGGGGCTAAGATCCAACCCGTTGACTTTCATCCCGGGATAGAAGGTGCCTGTGAGAAAGAAAGAAAGAGTCAAAGAGAATTCGTGTGCCAATTGTAAGCAATAATATATACTGAGCGAAATTACGTACCCATCATAGCCATGCCGATGGTGAACATGGTCACCACTAACGTTCCGTCGCACGAAGCGTACGAGGCGGCGATGATGAAAGCACCTGGCCCCAAGGAAGCGATCGTGGTACCGAGTTTTCGTACATTGGTGCGCGACATGATGCCTCTGGTGATTATCCGATCGGCCAGCCAGGATGATGCGGTGCTGCAGAACCACATGATGAGGTAGGGCAATGACGAAACGAAACCGTTGTTCTTGATGGAATAGTGGAGCACGCTGCTCATGTACTTGGGGAGATCGGTGACCATGGTAAAGAAGCCCCAGTCGTGGCCGACCTGGGCGGCGATTAACGCCCAGACCGGCACCGAACGCAGCATGTGACGCCAGGGTACAGGCGGCGGTTTCGTGTGAGTATGCTCGTTCATACGTTCGTGAAGGTATTTCACCTCGCGCTCGGAAATGAACGGATGCTCATACGGATTATTATAGCATATCAGCACCCACACGAGGAACCACAGCACGCCGATCCCACCGAACACGTAGAAAACTGCAGGCCAGCTGTAGGAGTGTAGAATTAAACCGGACAATAGATTGGCTAGTACCGTACCGAGTTGGGCACCGGCAAACACCAAGGAGCCGATCATCGATCTCTCCTCCGGCGGCGTCCATTGCGCCAACATGGCGTTCAACGCCGGAAAGGTCGTTCCCTCGCCGAAGCCCATTAAGATCCGCAGCACTATTAAGCCAGTAGAATCACCAAAATCGACGACCACCGGCGTTAACAGGGTGAAGATTGCTGTGGAGAAAATGCCGAGACCAAGGGAATACTTGCCACCGAATCTCTCAGCTAATATTCCGCCTGGTAAATGTGTAAGAACGTAGCCCCAGTAAAAGGACGAGAGGATCAGGCCCTGAAAAAAGAAGAGAGGCGTTATTAAAAGTAAGATATAAATAAATATAATGTAAAAAATAAACTATAAAAATAGTTTTTAAAAATAAGTTTCTCTCTCTCTTTCCCATACACAGTTTGATAGTATTAATAATTAAAATATAATTTTTAAACAAGTCTTTCACATACCTGCGTATATTCATCCCAGTCGTAAAGTTTGACATCTTTTTTATTACTTTCATCTTCACTAATCGATCGATTGTACGGGCAGGTATCGTCTATAGATTCTTTATGTGTTGTAGGTGCCATTTCCGTAATAGTGATCGAAAGACAGACTCTCATACTATACGCATTCAAGATTGCCAGAAATCCCATGACGGCGAACACCCATCTTTGCGGTAATCGGCCACCTGTAATTGTAAGCAAATTTAAATAACATTTTTTCTAAATTTTGTTATCATTCTCATATCATTCGGGAAATTAAATAAATTGAAGCGAGATCTGGATCAACGCGATTTTTATGATTATGAATGCAAAGCGCAATTTTATTACACATAAAAAATATATCTAAACAGTTTATTTAAAAAATTTATATTATCTTATATTTTTTTAATACGATTAAAAAGGATGGAATGCAATCTGTGACGAAAACATTTCAGATTATAATGGATTAATCGATTTGTTTACACAGAAATTGTTTGCGCACTTCTCGCGGATTTGCTTTTTGTTGGATTTGGATTGCGTTACGGAGCACTTATCTTGTCTATATAGACTTTGTTATCCCGTTACTCGCCTGTTTCACCATTATTACCGTACGTTTTTTTTACGATTCTTTCGCCCATAAATTATTCGCGCGAGGAAATTTTTGCACGACTTTACTTTCACTGTATCTTGCTACCGGTCACTTTGAATGCACGATGACGTTTTGTAACTCGCGAAACAAGACTTTCTTTATCTATAACGAGACAAGATATATTAAAAATATAAATATAGTACTTATATATATATATATATATATATATATATATATATATGTGATTGCGAATCTTACGAAAATCACTATTCCTAACATTAGAAGAACAATATGTTACAAAAGAAATGGCTACAGCTTTCTAATTCTGATGATGCGACAAAGATCTTCTGCGCAAGCGATGGACACTTCCGTTTTACACGAAGCAACAGTTTCCCTTCCCGTTTTGGTAAATGAACGGGAAGGGAAACTGTTGCTTCCGGTGGCGCATTTTCTATTCTGCAACTGATGCGTCCACGTGCGATCACGTACGCATATGTACGTGCTTCGACATATATAATATATATCTCGTCGAAGAGTGCCCCGCGTTTTCAATGGCGTTTTCAAACGGCATCTGTTCAAATCACGTGACAAAAAGAAAGGAACCACGATAGGAAATCCAGAGAGAGGAACCATCTTGAAAAAGTTTCTTCTGCTTCTTTAAAGATTTCCCGATCAGAATTGCTATATCTTCCCTTAAGATCCATGAGTCATGCTAGTCTTCTCTTGATCTTTATCTTTATATAGAGACGACACCTCTACTGTCTGACATTTATCTGTCAAGCCTACCTTTCCGTCGAGTCAACAACCAAGCCGATCATTATTCTTTCCACGTGCACGACCTCGAACTCTCCTCGTCTTCTCCTTCGACGATTTAAAGTCACGGAGCAAGTATGCGTCATGCAACGGCATACGCGTGAAAATTCTTTTCCGTATACCGTTAACTGTTTGAATGTGGAAAATGCTTGACATGCGTGCGAGCGTGAGAACGCGTGATGAAGTAAAAGTAAGAGCAAAGAATTTAAAATTATCATCGTGTCTATACATATGTATATGTGTACGTAACTAAAGGAAAGAAAGGCCGTCGTTAAATTAAACATTTCAAGAGGAAAATCGTACGAAAGGATTTTCTCATTCCTTGTTCACTTATCATTAATAAATAAGCGATTCTAAGTATATACGCGATTGAGCCATTTCGTCATCAATCTTGTGACATTTTGCTATTGAATTTTCCTTATGGAAAGCCGCAAATCGGGGAAAAACCGCGAATATCTCTTTCGCCTTGCGAAAGAGCGGTCATGGAAATATTTTTCGTATGTCTTGCGAAAATTTTATTGCTTATACGAATACCACAAACTTTTTCGTTTACCTTGCAAAAACCATTGACGTATGAGATTTGATCGATAATTATTCATGCGGGTAATTTTGCGCGAAGAAACTCGATAATATTCAAGGAAAAAAGAGAAAGAGAGAGAGAGAGAGAGAGAAGCTTTAGAAGAACTTCTTACAGGAAATTTAGTCTTTATCTTAAAAAAAAGCATGTATAGTCATCGATCTTTTTATAATCAGAAATTCACAATTGATTATCGCAGCGATTATATGCGAGATAACGATACTGTTTATTTCATGTTACAAAATCGTAGTATTGGCATATTTACCGATTTTCAATACTACATTTGTTATATAATTAACTTTATGCGTGCTTGTAATGAAATTAGTTCATCGAAATGTAGGGATAATTGGCATGTTTTCGCTTTCATACATACATACACTGTATATGTGAGCCTTGTGATCCTTCTTGTGATCTTGTGATCTTGTTTTTATTACTATATCCCGTTTTACTTTTTTTTCAAATATTTGTAATGCTTGTTTATAGCCACATGAAGAAAAAATAAGAGAAACAAAAAGATATTCGATAGATAGAAGGGTTTTTTTATAAGTTGTTATCATAATACCAAGTGAGAGATGCATACTTGCATTTGTTGGTACTTTGGTATGTCAACAAGCGATAATTCGAGGATGATATTGATTGAATTTTATCATGGTTATGGATTTGTTGTTATGCACTTCGAGTATTCTCGAAGTATTAAGACCGTTGAATGTACTTGGCGGATAAACAATGATAATTGATTTTTTATTCAATGATGAATCGTTTTTCCGGGAAGATTAATCCGAGAAAATTTTTTGTTTTATTTTTTTCTACTCGGAACAATCGAAAGAAATGAAGCGATTAAAAGGAATTATCATTATCATCGAATCTCTGATATATCTCGACGTGTATTATCTCTTATTACTTGTGTTGAGTTACTTCGAGTATGAATTAGCAAAAAATACCTTTCGACGCACACAATGTGATTTATTACGGCGCGTAATCGCATGGGCTTTAGAAATCGCACACTGCGCAAGAAGCACAAATCCGCAAGATATTCTGTCATACTATAATCAACGCGCTATATATAGGATGCAATCGCGAAATAGATACTAAAAGCCATCAGACTTTTGCGAAATTATATTTGAGATCTCGACAAAAGATTTAAGACACTTTAATAACGAATATAAGTCGTGATTGCTTTTTTGATTTTTATGTCGCAAATGGCATGGAATTTTAAAAAGTCATTAATATTGATTTTAAAACTTTTCCTTTCGCGCATGAAAAAAAAATATATATATATATATATATATATTTTTTTTTCATGCGCAAAAGGAAAAGTTTTAAAATCAATATTAATAACTTTTTAAAATTCCATGCTATTATAATTTATATTTTATATATATATATATATATATATATATAAAATATAAATATATATAAATATAAATTATACATATATATATATATATATATATATATATATATATATTATAGATAAGCTCATCGAAAGAGTCTGCTCAATGATAACGCACAAATTAATTCATTATTAATCTATAAATGCGGAAATATTTTGTTATCATTGATTGTGGAAATTGATGTCATCGTCGCGTGTCGAAAATACAATATTCTCGATTTCCCCGTATAAATTAAATTTTTTACGAGTATGAATTATCAACAGTATTTCTATTGCAAATTACTTCGTTTGTCTGCGCTTATCTTCTATTTACTTATTAATAAAGTGTCGATATAAAATTTTATGATAAAACGCGTGTTCCACAAAGATATAACACAAGCGTTTCACGAATAAACGAGTTTACAGCTTAATTGTGCCGATTATTTAATTTGTCATTACAAGATATGTCGCGTAAACATTGACGTTTCAACAATGTAAAAATACGCACACGAATTTAATTTATGTTCAGATATATTTGCATTAAAAATATATATAACGCGTCAATTTTTTTTATATACAGCTTATGCTTAAATTATTGATGTATTCGATGTACAAACGGTTGCTTAAAGTGGCAAACAATTAAATAAGTCAGAAAAAAACATCGGATTATAGAAATTGATTTCTTAATTTTAAATTTGAAGCTGGATTTTATTGTTTTATATTTTTTATGTTCAGATATATTTGCATTAAAAATATATATAACGCGTCAATCTTTTTTATATACAGCTTATGCTTAAATTATTGATGTATTCGATGTACAAACGGTTGCTTAAAGTGGCAAACAATGAAATAAGTCAGAAAAAAACATCGGATTATAGAAATTGATTTCTTAATTTTAAATTTGAAGCTGGATTTTATTGTTTTATATTTTTTATAACCAACACACAATTATTCTTGCACAATTTGTATTCGAACTTTGTACAGTTTTGACACTTCCACGAATGTAATCGATACGTAGTGAAGTGTCATGATAGAGTGGAGGGGAGTATCTTTAAAAATAATACAATACCTCATATCTTCGACACGCGCATTATTTTCTCTTAATTTACAGAAAAACATTGCGTAGGAATTTTACACACGCTCGCATGTAAAAATTCGTGTGTACAGGCATATGTATATATTATGTATCCATGTGTTTATGCAAACATATGGACGTACGTATACACATGCGTAAGCACGTCATGCGTGATCGTATACATCTAAATAAGCAGAATATACATCTGCATCAGCTGATCCGGATGATTAATGTTGCATTCAACGCATAAAGAATGGGTCTCGCATCCATCGGATGCGAAAGCCATTTATTTTCCGAAAATTTTTCGAAGATGCATTGCTCGAAAATAATAATAGCAATAGTCTGCGATATCATTGAGTATAGCTACTTGAGGAGACGATCTTGCTTAGTCTCACAATTTGAACAAATATAGAAGCCGCGGCGAGAGATGCAAGCTTTTAAAGAAAAATACGATTTCGCGATTAATCAAGCGCCACATTTATTGCCAGATAATTGTTATAGTCATTTTTAATTTACAACTAATTCTCCATAAAAGTCTTTATCGACTTGTTTAGAGCATTTATCAATAATAGTAATGATACGCGTAAGCCATAATATACGCAATAAAGTGCAATAAATTGAAGAATTTTATTTTTGTCTCGATAAAGGCAAAGGAGTGATCATTTTTCTAATTAAAATTTTCGATTTGAGGCGAATGACTTTACGATTCGATTACGCTTATATATATATATATATATATATATATATACTATATATAATATATATATATATATATATATATATATATATATATATATAATATATATGTAATATATATTATATGCAGGGTGTCCCGCAACTACCGCTCCATATTTTAAAGGTAGATTCTCTGACCAATTTAAAAACGATTTTTCCTCAGCGAAAATGCCGAAGAAGATCATTATTTTTTGTATATTCCTAATTTTTGTCATGATGTATCTTTCTAACTAAGCCTTAAATTAAAATTCTATTAAAATAAACTCTAAAATTAACTAAAGACTATGACTTTATTAATATTTTATTCCCATAAGGTTTAGTTTGCGAAAAACCCTTTATTTTCAATCATTTATAACTCGAAAACTATTAGTGCCTCGACATTTTCGCTGAGGAAAAATCGTTTTGAAATTGGCCAGAGAATCTACCTTTAAAATATTGAGCGGTAGTTGCGGGACACCCTGTATATATATATATATATATATATATATATATATATATAAAGTATATATGTATACATTTATATGCAACGTTAAATTTATCGTTATCGTTATAATTTGTTAGCATGCAGAATAAGCATAAAAATTCTAAACAATGCACCGCAATTAATACACTAATAGTGTTGTACACAATTACTTTTTTTTTAAAGAATGCTGATTGCCTTCTGTATCGGAAGCGCTATTTTATTTCAAAATGCGCGAGAAATGCAAATAATGCTCGAAAAAGCCTTAGCGCTTAGTTTTACTGATAACAATTCTCTATTTCTTTCCATCATAATTTTCTATATCTATTTCGATGTTGATTCGTCAAGAAAAATGATAACGTGAACACCCGTTTCCGCTGAAGCGGGCCAACACGCGCTCGCGATTTAATTTCTGTAATCAGTCCCGCGATCTTTGCTATTTTCAGTAAATGACAGTGATTATGCCCGCAAATAAACGAGTAAGCGATCGAACAAACACGATACGCGGATGAGATGTAACGCGAAATTAAATTTACGCCGTATTTCATTAAGTGACGCGACCAATGACGTTAATCGCGAGATCGTCGACATTAAAAATGAGCGATGACGTAATCTTCTCTCAGGAACAGGAAAAATATCGAAGGGTACAAAATTTTATACATGTATCGTGCAGAAATTATGATGGATTACTGCTGTTACCTTGTACACATGTATGAATTTAAAGAAAAATACGAGCGCAATAGTACTATCGTCATTTAGATAGTAGTCGATTACGTAATTTTCCCAAGTAGCACGTTCGTTTTATATACGTTTCTTAAACATATTCAATATTTTTTAACTATAAAGCATTAATAAGAAATGCTTTAAAAATCAGTTAAGGAGATGTACTTTCACGTTTCTATAGACAAAATAAAAATGAATTTTTATTAATTTTAAATTAATTTTAAATTGTATATACATATATACATACATATACATACACATATATATACATATACGTATACATACATATATACATATAAATATATCTACATATATATATAAAAGATATAGTAACAAAAATAAGCGTTTAGAGATCAATGAAACACTGATTCTTAGTGATCTTATTCATATACATATGTGTAAATTTAGAAATTAATTTATATAATTTTCGTAATCATCATATATATATATATGTATAATTATTACGAAAATATTATTAATTTCTATTTATAAATATGTATATGAATAAGATTGCTAAGAATCAGTATTTAAGTTTTTGTCATGAGAATTATATAAAGCTTGCAAAGGGCGACAGATAAAATTAAAAGTATTACTTCGATTTAATTTTTAATACAATCTAGGTAATAAATAGAGGAACTTCAGATATTAAATCGATTTTATAAGTCATATAAATAAAAATCCGGCGAATAAACAAAAATGATCTGTTTGTTATATATTAAAAATAAATCATTCTATAAAAATAAATCATTCTATTCTATCAATCTATTTAACAGAACATTTCATGTTCTAATATGCATGTAAATATAAATAAAATTTTTAATTTTATTTATATTTACATGCATATTAGAGTAAGTAGATAAATTAATATTACTGATTAAAACAGTCAATATCATTAATTCTTTCAATGAAATATTATTGATTTACAGTGCTATAATAACTTATAGCTGCTGTAGTGACTCTGTTTGCTGTTTTCAGTAATAATATACTGATTCATTTTTAGAGAGTGTGTATGAATGCATTGTTTTATTAGTTCCATAAAAAAACAAACGTTTGAAGAATAAAAGAAAAAAAATATTTTAAATGTATTTTAAACATTTTTTAAAACATTGTTTAAACGGTTTTTAAAACATTTTTTAAACGTTTCTTCAGAAAAAAACATATCTCTTAACGTTTTTCAAGTAGACATTTTAACTAATCAAAAATTGTTTTCAAGAGTCGATTATGAAACGTTTCAAAAAAACATTTGTGAAACATTTTTTTGAATATGTGCTATCTGGATCTTTCTAGAAGAAAGATGAGGAGACAGATTTTTATCTGAAAATTGCTAAAATTACACTGCTTTATGATTAAATTTAATTAATTATTTATTTAATTTATTTACAATTTTCTGAATAAAAATTTTTGAATGGATAATTCGTACGAAATCAGAGAAAAGTTTGTAGAAAATTATATCCATTGCTATATTTGTTGTTCTAAAAATAGCCACGATAAACTATTCGTGCCAAAAGCGTAAAAGCAAATAATCTAAAAATTTTGCAAATTTGCAAATTTAATTGTGCAATTCGTGCATTGAGACGCGATGAAATATCAGCAAAAATTGAATACATATATATAAAAGTTTTATATACTTACATATACTTACATATACTTATATACTTTGTAAATAAAATTAAAATAAAATAACTCTGATAATTTTTTTATCTTCAAATTATTTTTCGAATTATCTTTGAAGATGTAAATGAAAATATACACTCTATTTTAGAAGTATAATTCATCGTACGCGCAAAGTTTCTTAACGGACGCGATCGTTATTCAGTTGGATTTTAAGAAACACAATGACTTTTTTAAGAATTCCGAAGGTTTCTTCCGTGAAATCCGTTTTCTCTGCCAGACTCTTCAAGTTGAACTATTCTTCCTTAATATATACAGCGAGATATTTGCAATCGTGCTTCGATTGCCAAAGTCTCGTAATGAACGCGAACGTGAACGCGATATTTCTGCAAAAGCAAATGTTTGGATTTTACGAGCTTATTTTGCGAAAAACTTGAAATAAAAAGCAGCCTTGACAGAGAAACGTGATATGGCGCCGATTTCCGATAGTCAATTGTCGCAATCGTATCTACCAAGGTTTGCGAGAAAAAGAAAGAGAGAGAAGGAAGAAAAAAGAATGCTATGAGTCTGACTATAACCGATAAATAATATATTGAAGAGAAATTCGTCACGGAACTCCTTTTATTTATTTCAGTACTTTTCGCACTTTTGATCGAGAGGCGATTCTGATCGATTCTGTCACGGTTCAATTCGTTTCGAGTACAAAAAAAAGAGACATGGATTTTGACGGACTATATGGATACACGCATATCTCACGCGATTACGTGAATGTCAGGAAGTGCTGTGTAAATGAACGAGTTGCAATTAATGTCAAGGTATTCCCGCCTACTCGGTCAAACGAAAATTATGATAGATTTAAAAACCTGCAACCTTAACAAATCAAGATTTCTAATCAATCGCCTCTCCTTTTATTAATTGATAGCGATCGCGTTTTTTTAAATGAATAAGCAAATGATAAAGACGATTTGATACTCGAGCTGATTATTATCGCACTATCTATCATTTTGAGTTTTATACTCAAAAAGGCTTTTCAATACTTTAAAAAAATTGATTGTACAATTTAATTGCATATTATATTATAATAAAACAGTAATCTATATTGATATGTCAAGAAATATATAGGCAATATGAGTTTTTTATCACAGTTTTGTTGTACTTGATTTTTATATCATGTTGTATAAATCAACTTTTTATACTTGTTATACTTGACTCTTACGATTATGCAATACCTGATTATTAAAAAATTAAAAAAAAATTACACATATCTTGTTGCACATATCTTTGTTTATTGCGAGAAAAAAGTATCCTTTTTTCTGAAAAATGTCAGATTTCAAGTATTTCCTCATATTAATTGGTATTTTTAATAATTTAAATTAGATCAATAAAATTCAGTTCACTATAATTGCTTTATCCTTATTAATTATATCACTCATTCGAGAAACTGTACGATACCCAGCTGTTTAATGTCAACTGGCTGACTTTTTTGCGATTCTAGATATCAACATTATAATTTTATATCAGAGATAGAGAAAATGTGCATAGAAAAATGCATAAGCACTTTTTTTATTACGGTCCAGTTTGATGATATATTCGATTTCTAGTTTCTAATATCGATAAAATAAATCACGCAATGTTGCGACAACTATTTGCCACGATCGATGGAATCATTAATCATCAAATCACACTCGATCAGTTTGGAATCCACGATGATAAATCACAAATCGGTAAAATATGTATATTTATCTAACTAAACCGGATATATCGGAAAATGGGAATACGATAATGATTCAAATGCGAGATCGAGACCATACTTACAACACGCTTTCCATGTAGAGATCATCCTTGAAGATTTACTAGGCACGCAAGATGTGTCGATGATATGTGTTTCTGTCTCTTTTTCTAATTATTTCGTTAAAATTCGAAATGGCATTCGCGCACTTTGTTTTCCCGATGTTGCGTCTTTTATTTTTCACGATAATTTTCGGATACAAGGCATACAAGTCATCGCACAAATTCAACCCGTTCCGAACTTCCTCCTTCGGTCAGGTCGTCCGACAAGTCGCATATACGTGTCGCGAGCGACTGAATCCGACACCCTCGATAAGTTCCCTTTATATCTGTTTTATATACTGCTCGTCGCGCATTATCCGGGGTGGGGAATGAGAGAGGAACGCAGGTAACAAGCGATAAGCAGCTTCGGACCGTGGAATCGCGTGCACATCGATGTTTTGAATAGAAATACTGGGACGCGTGATCATCTTCCCGGTTTTTCCCGTTGGATCTTCCGGAATGTGCGAATGACGATCACGGGGGTATCTTCGTCGAATTCGATTTTCTCTTGTTGAAAGAACATTTCGCGACGTGTTTCCTACTTTCCGCTTCCGATTTTTGCGCTAAAAAATTCCCAAACGCGTAATCATAAATTTGTTATCGCTGGATTTTAGAGAGCTGGAGAAATATATCTCTCGGAAAAAATTAAAAAAAATCTGTCTTATTCTCGAAGAATGTCGCAGAAAACTACGCAAGAGAATTATTTATGATGCGTATTATGAGGAGGAAAATTAGGAGATATAAATTATGATTTTAATGTAATTGCATAATAAAGTCTTTAAAGGTTTTTGTTCAAATTTCCTTGAAATTGTTTTCGATTTGTCTCGACAAATCAGTTTCGCTCACGCCAATATTTATTGCGGTATAAATCTGTCTTATTCTCGAAAAATGTCACAGAAAACTGCGCAAGAGAATTATGTAATGATGCGTATTATAATTAAGAGGAAAATTAAGAGATATAAATTATGATTTTAATATAATTGCACAATAAAGTCTTTAGAGTTTTTTATTGTTCAGATTTCCTCGGAATTGTTTTCGATTTGTCTCGACAAATCAGTTTCGCGTGCGCCAATATTTATTGCGGTATGTCAGCTTCTACGTGCACTTGAAATGAGACGTTCACCTTATATAAATCGAGTACTTTACCTTCAAGATAAAAGTTACTCATCCATTTGCATCCTTTATAATTATTTCACTTGACGAATTCTTTTCACGTATATTTTCATGGCGAACGTCGGCATCTCTTATTAGATCTTTGCATTCACGCATGTAAATTCTGATTCACGCGATCTTGTATATATACATGTGTCTGTCACGTGTGATATTGATATGCGATATCGATGCTAATTATCTTTCAAGAATTATGTAATTACTGGATCCGACATGATTTTGCAGCTTCTGATGTAAAAAGTTCTGAAGTTTAAGGCAATGTCAATACTGTTTTATAATGTGCTTCCGTTTTGCAAACATTCGAAGCAATGCTTAATTTTAACGTGAAAATTATATATCTATAAAATTTCCGTAAATTCTAGGAAAATAATAAAAAGATTAATTTTTATGTTAATTGTATTAAATTATATTATTGTATTAAAATAAGGATATGATATATTAATTTATTTTATTAAAATTAATTATAGTGAGTTAATAAATGTAGTAAAAGAAATATTACCGTTTCTGTAAAGTTTTAATAAAATTGAAGTAATTTTTTTCTTACAATTATTTTATTATTTAATTGAAGATGAATTAAAGACTTCAATGTTAATCCACGTAACTATATTATTGATATAATTATATAACTTGTTATATTATTGATATAATTATGTAACTTGAAACTAATCATTATATTCTTTCGAGAAATATTTTAATTAATCTATGGCGATAAATATATCTTTTATCAATCTAATTCAAAATGGAAAGTGAGATAAATTTAATTATATAATATATTTAAAGATTTAACATATAATTTAATATATACAGTTTTCAATATTTCGATACAAGATATATTATGTTAAAATATATTATAATTTAAAATAGAACAAATTAGTTTTAATATTATTTAAAATACATACAACAAAAATATTCATTATTTCTGATATAACAACTCTTTAAAAATGTAATTTAATCGTACATACACAAAATACACCACTGCGGAAAGTCGACGAAGGAAGAATAGGGAGGGTGCATAGATACCGTACAATCAATTTATCGTCACGGTAACGCCAGTTTATATCGTTTTCATTATACAATTACACAACCTCTCGACGTGTGTATCTTTTATAATTTAGAATAATACACTTTATCTACAAAGTTAGTGCGTAATTTATCAACAATGAAGCCTAGAGATCTCGAAACGATAGGAATAATCGCATTCGATGGTTTGTGCAAAAAGCAACATTTAAATTTTATCGTATTAAATTTTTGTAGATAACAAAATAAGATTTCCGAAAATGATTTTATAAATTAAATTCGTTATCATGAAATCAAAAGATAAGATTAATTGATATGAATGGAATATAAAATCGAGAAATCTAAATCTTTGTAAATGTTATTTATAAAAGAAATTTAATCTGGAAACAATATTCTAACAATTAACATATTTTATATAGCCCGACATTCTAACAATAACAGATTTTATGCAGCATATACTTTACATATATATTAATTAAATATATTGTACAGTTATATTTATATTTGCATTACTGTTTTGTCGTTTCTTTTCAATAATATTTATTGAAAAGAAATTATAATAAATTATACTTATTCATTTTTTGAGGCATAACGAAAAATGCTCTGCGATTACATCCGGATGAGAAGCACCTCCTGTATCCGATGGGCCACAAGGTGGTCATAAGGAACATCGAAACTAGCGAGCAACGATTCCTCAGCGGTCATACGAACAATGTCTCGGCATTATGTGTTTCTCCGTGCGGAAAATACGTCGCTTCCGGCCAAAATAATCATCTGGGTTTCAAGGTACATATACAAGGTCCTTAACATTCCCGTTTCTTTCCTGAGCATATTGTATTTTACGCAATCTTACCATACGTTTGTCGCAGGCTATGGTGATCGTATGGGATTACAAAGAAGGCACGATGATGGGCAGCTACGAGACGCATAAAGTCTGCGTCGAAGATCTATGCTTCACGTGCAACAGCGATTTTCTCGTAAGCCTCGGCGGCAGAGACGATGGCCATGTGATCGTCTGGGATGTCCAGAAGAATTCTCTTACATGCGGTATCTTCTCTGCAGTGTTCAAGATTTTTTTCTATAAAATCAATATCAGATCCGTTCAAATCTAAAAGTCGAAAATATATTCAATTTGGAGAAACAGGGAGTTTGATTCATAATAGTTTCAATTATACGTATACAAGTTGACGTGATATTATGTAAGAAATAAATTCTGATAGGATCTTTCGCCAGCAACGATACGAGCGGTGACGCGTACAATGTCGCAAGGATGCATCTTCATAGTAGATGCTTCGTCACCGCGGGCGATAGGACTCTGAAGATCTGGCGCATCGAGGCGGAGAAACGAAGGGTGTACGGAATCGATGTAGAAGTGGGCAAATTAAAGCGTCTCATCAATTGCATCGTTGTGGACGAGAAGGACGAGATTATTTACTGCGGCACTTCTTCTGGTGATATCATTAACGCAAGGTCACATACAGAAATGCCACTTGAGAACAAAAATTTACGCTTATCATTCCATTAATTAATTTAATCTAATTATCTAACTCTCGATCTTATTAATTCTAATAAGTAACTTATCTTTTAATCGCTTTTTTTATGTTTTATCTTTTTTCAGCATTATCTCTTGCTATCTGTGTTTAATTATATTTTTTTCGCAGATTAAACTTACTCGATGGTCTGAAATGCGGAGAATCATTGGCGCGTTCGCCGGTGATGATCGGTTGCTACTCAAAAATAACGCGCGATAAAAGAAAAATAAAGACGGGTGAGGGTGATCTGTACGCGGGCGGAGTGAGAAGCCTGCTGCTTCTAAAGGACGGGAAATTGTTAGTCGGTGCTGGAGACGGTACCATCGAACTTATCCAGATAATAAGCAGGAAGGAAAGTCGAACGCACAAGCCGTCAAAGTTCCCTAATACGCCGCAGATACTCACCGTAAATCTTCTTTTCGTAAATTTCTCACAGAAGAAAGCTATATATTATATTATATTATATTATAGAAAAATAGAAAGTGCACGCGAGAGATTGTGGTTGTCATTTTTTTTATCAGCATCAAAGGGAAAACGTATGCAGTGCTGTGACATCCATGGTTCTGTATCTAAATGAATTTGTGCTGATCGGAACAAACTGGTGCGAGATCTATCAGATTCAGCTGTCAAATTTTCACATGCGTTTACTTGTCACTTCTCACACTAGTTGCATATACAGCGTCGCGTTTCCGCGGTAAAAGCATTAAATCTTACAATTGTGCATATACATATATATTACCGATTGACAAATATAAATATCAATTAATGACACTTTAATGTCGCAGCATCCGTTCGGATATATTCGCGACAGGCGGCAAAAATGATGTCAGACTGTGGCAGCTGGAAAAGCAAAAAGAGACACTTCGTATCACTGTTGCAAATTTTGTTTGTTCCAGTTTACAATTTGCATGCGACGATCAAATGCTGTTTTCTGGTATACATAACTTGCATACAAATTTGGAATATAATTTCGAAGATATCTATAATATAAGAAAATTTATTATTATTATAGAGAATTTATTATAATATATAGAGAAAATTTATTATTATTATTGTTGTTCATCATCTCATTATTATTCCACAATCATCAAACAGTTATATAATCTTAATTCATCTCTTTTATTTATCAAAAGTATACCTCTGGATATATTTCAAAATAGTTTACAATTGCAATTTACTGCACGTACACTAATCCAGCATGTACCATGCAATAATGTACCGTGTAGTAATGTATCATATCACCGTATAAAAGAATTCTTACATTTCATGCTTTTCAGCTTGGAACGATGGTACAATAAGAGCATTTGCGTCGCACAACGGGCAGCTTCATTTCGCCATTCATAACGCCCATACAAAAGCCGTATCCACGGTCGCGGTCACGAGCGACGGTGTGACACTCATTAGCGGTGGTTGCGACGGTCAGGTAATTTATTATTCGAGATCGAACCATAATGATAGCTAATATAATTAAAAAGGAGGCAAATTAAACCGATAAATTTGCTGCGCTGCTGCGAAGGCTCGCGTTTACAAATGGTAAGAAAATCGCGCTCGAGAATTAGAGATAAGTCCGGCTGTACTTTTACAAAAATTACCGGTTAATTGTGATTTTTTGCTCTAAAAATAAACTTGTAAAAAACTGTTGATCTCGAGATGAATCGAAATTTTTCTAAAATGCTGACTATAAAAACTCTTTCGACGGATCAGCGTACTTGTTCCAGAGCTTTAGAAAGAATATATTATTTTCTCTCGCGAAATTAAATGAATAATCTGGCCGCTCACTTAATTCCACAACTTGCTTAAAAGTCGCGAAATTCAGATATCATCGTGCTCTCGGAGGAATTTTTAGAGCTCGCGAAAATTCCCATTGTTCGCTTACTTTAAATTCCCATTGTTCGCTTACTTTAAATCGTGATTGCAATCGCACAACTCGCCTCGTATCTCGCAAAGTCACGCTCTTTCTTCCGTATCTAATGAATCCCAACTCCTTGCAAAATTCTGTAGTTAATTTAAATTGTAAATAGTAAGAAGTTGGACAAAATAAAATATGAAAAACTGAAACACTTCTCTGTGTTTTAAGAGAATCGTCAACTTTATCAACCGCCTTCCATTCGTGCATTTATTATTACTTCTTTCTTTAGAAAATACCGTTTTCATCTTAAAAACTAGTCAATTGCCGATGTAAACTTTGATAATTTATAAGACATTTTGCACATGGAGAAAATTAATATCTGTTTATATTATTTAAATTAAACTATTCATTAGTTTTTTTTAAGTATAACGATAAAATTAACCGCGTTTATCAGGATTGCATTATATTTGTTTGAATATATTTTAGCATATAATGTGAAATTTATTCGCATATATGATATTTATTTTCAGGTGCGAATATGGGAGATAAAAGCCAATGTGCAGCGATTGATTAGTATATTAAAAGAACATCGGGGACCGATAACATCTTTGCATATCTCAAACAATAATGAGAATTTAATTAGTTCAAGTACAGACGGCACATGTGTCATCTGGGATATAACGTAAGTGTTTTCTCTAAAAATAACATAAGATTAATAAAAATCAGAATATATAGCCATAATTGATCTTTTGATAAATTTTTTTCATAGAAACGTTTCTTTACGTGATCAACAATTTCATTTAAAATAAATCTAATAGAAATGTTCCTCTTCCTTTCGCATTAAACTAATTGATTATAATTATGAAATATAAATTTAATAATCAAATAAATCTAGATTTATTATATCAGGTAAATCCTAGGTTTTTAAAAAGGAATAAAAATGATTCTCTCGCATTAGACGTTGCACTAGGAAACATACTCTCATGGGAAACACGATGTTCATGATGGCGCAATTCACACCCGACGATATCCAAATTTTGACATGCGGTACAGATCGAAAGATCGCTTATTGGGAGACTCTGGATGGTTCGTTAGTGCGAGAAATTGAAGGTTCCAATGTTGGAACGTTAAACTGCTTGGACATCAGTCCTAACGGTCAGTGTTTCGTCACCGGATCCAATGATTGCACCGTTAAAATTTGGGAATACGACAGTGCGGATCTTCTTCAAATCGGTGTTTCCCACGCAGCGATAATCACCGGGTGTAAATTTAGTGCGGACGGCAAGTATATAGTGACAACTAGCGCCGATGGAGCGATTATAATTTGGAAATATTCATCCGAAATCTTGGAGGACTCAAAATCTACGAATGAAACAAGAAGAACCGCTAGCTCCATACATAGTCCGCGAAACGAGGAGAAAGTATCTCTGCAAAAAGCAGAAGATGATAAAGATATCGTAGCGGATCAAACCGTACGATCTTCCACAAAGTCTATTTCATCACGTACAAGTAAATATTACATTATATTTATCACCGAATATATGTATAAAATAAGTTAGAACAATATAGATTTTACATTACTACATAATTTATGCATATTTAACAATCGTATTTATCAGGTGGTGATCGAAAGCAGCTATCAGTTGTTTCTGATCAAAGTAAAGGATCTAAAAAAGAAGCTTATGAGAGGAAAATATCCGTTTGTAAATGTACATCAATAAGATCAGCAAGTTCTAAATCAAGTGCAGGCACATTGAACAAATGTCAATGTAAAGTTACAAAAAGTGATATATCATCTAGCAAAGTAAAGGCAATGGAACAATTGAAAGGATCTTCAGATGTATGCAGCAACAAATCCATTACATCAAATAATGCACAATAAACACAATTCATCAAATTAATTAATTCATTATTTTAATATATCACTATTGAGAAAATAAATCTAATGACATATAAAAATTAGATTTCTTGATAATATAAACATATCACAAATATAAAAAAAGAAATTATATTACAATAAGCTATGTGTATTAAATTATTTATATATATATATATATATATATATATATATATATATATTTATATTATTCTTTAATGATAAAAATTAATCACAACTCTCAACCCCAGGCTTGACTTTTACAATAGTGAATGACTAATTTTCCATCTGCACCATAGCAATCGTATAAATTCTTTACTGTCTGATCAGGAGCAGGTGCAAATGTCTGATTAACATAAAGAAACTGTAAGATAAATATTTATTATTACCATTTTATCATTTTAATTAGAAAAAGAAAGAATCGTTTATCACATACCAATCTCTCATTGGGATCCAACTTGAGATATTTCTTAATAAATTCAGATATCCGTCCAATAGGATTATCTTGATAAACTGACCATTTTTTCTGTTTCATAATCGGAGCATTAGCAGTAGCTTTCAGGAGTATATCAACTATGAGATAACGTCTATCAGTTTAAATACAAAATTGTATATTACATGTAATTGTAAATATGTAATCAAATGAAATCACAAATATAATGCTTTTATACTTTTCGTTTTATCCTTCTGTGCTGCCTGAACACCATTTCGTACTGCATTTCCTTCAGAAATAGTTTCTAAACTAGTCGGTGGATCCTCGGTCGTTGAATCCGGCTCTTTATTCTTCGTCTCGGTTGTCACATTGTTTATTTCCTCTTTAGCAGCCATAATAAAATAATTTAATTGTATATTCAGAGCATATTATACAATTATATCGCGATATTGTATCTTCAATATGTATGTAAGATGAAGTAAATGATATTTAATAAATCGGCAAGAAAAATTGAGAAAATATCATATGCTCTGCACAATTCTACACTGCACAATAATAATCAGCTGATTGCCTTCGAGTGCTTATTTTAAATAGATGTCCAACCTCATTCAACTGTTGGATCATAGTACATGAATATCTAGATGATCAACTTGCTGTTACAAACACTTCCAAATGGCAGAGCATTTGACCAATCCTAAATAAAACAAACTTTAATGGCCGCATTCAGCAGACTCTACCGCTAAGTAGCAATCGAACATGATTGGTTTCTACTTTCAGACCCGACCAATCAGCGTCGAATTATATCAGAAAATCTAGTAACGTTGCCCAACTGTTGAGTCTGCTGAATGCGGCCAATGACACATATATGACGTATTGTGATCAATGATAAATATTGACAAAAGTGTCTTATAAAATACTCGAGTAATAATTATTAATTTATATTCTTGTTATTAGAAAAAAAATTTTCCTCTTAATTTAATTGTAAGAATATATATACATATTCTGAGAAAGAAGTTGTATGAAATAAGAACATGATAAATATTCCAAGATAAATCAGAAATGTGTTATATTTATGTATTTAATTATTTCTAACAAAAATCGGATAAATAATTCGAAAAATTATTTTTAATTAAGAACACTACACATTATCATTATGGTGGAAGGAGCTGGATGTGGTGAATTGCAACAACTGGTCCAAGAAGAGGAATGCGAAGAACCTCTTAGTCATGGGGGAGAAGCTACTCCTCCATCAACACCAGCAAGATCTCAACGTCCCAGCAAAACTGAAACACACAATTCCAATGTATCGGTACAGTACCTCATGTCAACACATAGTGTATTCAATTATATTAATTAAATTATAAATTGATATAATAGCATATTAAAATATATGTATAACTATATTTTTAAATAATATCTTTGCAGCAACAAATACTGTGGGAAAATAACACACAAACATCACCAATTATCAGTAAAGGAAGCTCTGGTCAAGGGACAAGTCAAGGTTCTATGGTTTCTGGTCGACTCGCTAATACTTCAAGTTATACTGGCAATCAATCTCGGTTAACATATTTCAATGAAAAGGAGAAACAAAGGCCTGTTCGACCGGATCCACCAAGAATCGCGAGACAGCACAAAGGTATTAATGTTCCAAATGTTCAGGGAGTATATTTTATAAAAGTATGTTTTATTTTGTTAATTTCTTGTTTTTTCATTTTTTAATTCTTTTTATGTACTTTTCATATTTAATGAATATTCACATATATATTTTAAACCCTTTTTTTTTAATCTTAAAAATTTATAATTTTGTTGTACAAATATAAATTTATATTTAAGTTTTTTAAGTTTTATATTAAGTGCACATTTTTTTCGATTCTGTTTTTGGCGTTGTTATATAAAGCCATGGTGTCATGCAAACACCATTGCTTTCTGTCAGAGGTTCCTGATGTTCGCCATATGGAACAAGCTTTGTTGCAATTACTGGAAGACTTTCACAGTGGGAATTTACGAGCATTTGGTTGGTATATCTAGTCTCATTTAAATAGCAAAATATTTAATAAAATTATTAATTATTTTTTTTAGGAAAAGATTGTAGTATGGAGCAGATGACGGAAATACGAGAACAACAAGAACGTTTAGCCAGGCTACATTTTGAGCTTGGCCAACGACAAGAAGTGGGTGGAGAGCAATCGGGTCTTCGTCAATCGAGCGCAAATATGCGACATTTGCTTCATCGTCTTCAGCAATTAAGTATTTGTATAGAAAAGTTACACAGTAAATAATTATCATCTTATGGTAATATGGCATATTGTTATAAAAAAATTCTTATATTTGAGATATATGGGCTTATACTGTTGTATACAATTTTTATGAAACATTGTTAATTAATATAATATATATGTACATATAGGTACATGTATAATATTTTATATTGATATAATCTAGAAAAATCGTAATCTTAAGTATGAGTGTTGTATAAATGTATCATGTATATTTGTGAAAAGGAAGAAAAAATAACATAATATAAGGAGAAAGGATTACATGGGTAAATACGTAAATTTATAATATAATTATGCATAATATAATATAATTATGCATATTTTTCATTTGTATTTCTATTAATTACATATAATTATGTATACATATATGTCATAAAAATTTTATTTATTTATTTTTTTTATTTTTTTTATGTTTCATATACGTATATTTATTACTGTATATATATATATATATATATATATATATATATACAGTAATAAATATACATATATATATATATATATATATATATATATATATATATAAATATACGTATATGAAACATAAAAAAATAAATAAATAAAATTTTTATGACATATACGTATACATAATTATATATATATATATGTAATTAATAGAAATACAAATGAAAAATATGCATAATTATATTATGCATAATTATATTATAAATTTACGTATTTACCCATGTAATCCTTTCTCCTTATATTATGTTATTAAAATAGCAATTGTTTTAGCTTTCATTAAATCTAGAAGTTAGTTTCAATTACTCTGAATATTGACATGCAAATATATATTATATATATATATATATATATATATATATATATATAATATATATTTGCATGTCAATATTCAGAGTAATTGAAAACTAACTTCTAGATTTAATGAAAGCTAAAACAATTGCTATTTTTAAAGTTATGTTGATATTAAGTTCTACATGTCACGATGTTTAAATATTGCAATCATCATTTACCAATTGTGCAAATCATAAATTCTCACAATTTGTAAAAATAATTATGTAAATGTGTTTGCACAAGAGAGAAAGAAATTTATATCTAAAATCTTAATTTTATCTTATCCTATTCTCTATCTTAATTTTAGATTAATCAAGAATTTCAAAAACTTCTTCTAGTTTTTCTGTTCTTTTTATGAAATATTGAAGCAGATTGCCACAGAGCTTTTCGAGTTTTACAGAAAAAATGAAATCGGCAGCTTCATCGCAACCGCAACATATGATTACGATTTACGATACTTTGCAACAATTAAATTACGCAAAACGACCTGCATTTGATGCACTATGGGAACCGAAGGATATAGCCGGTATTGATGTAAAGGCGACAGAGAAAAGACGTATTCTTGGAGACGAATATTTGGAGACCGTAATTAAGTAAAAATTATCTAATAATTTCAACATATGTACATTTGAATCTATATATATATCTATACATTATTGGAATTCTCATCTTATATCAATTGATGAATTAGAGAAAGGCCAAGAATATATATGTCGCCAAGTGTAAGTTTAGATAATGTACGAGACAAGGATAAAAGAGAACTAATGATTAATTTTATATATAAAACAACGATTAATCAAGCAGCAAAAGAAGTTTGGAATGATTTTAAAGTGCAAGACTCTTGCTTATCACACGTAGAAGAATTAGATAATTCTGTATTATTTTATCATAGCAACCATTGTAAAATTTTCATGTAAGTATTATATAATTAATAGATCTCGATATGATTTATAGTTAACTGATCAACGAGTAATAGCTCATCTACCGATGAGATTTCGAGGAGTTGCTAAAAATTGGGATAGCATGCAAAGTCGTTCTTTCCTTATGGATAATATTTGCTATGATAAAAAGAATGAACGAAAAAGTCAAATACATAAATAAAAGGAACAGTTTTCAATATTGTCCTTTTCATAAAGAAAGATTTTATGTGATTAAGCAATAAAAGATAATTTTTATCAGCCAAGAAGAAATAAGTAGAAATATCAGAAAAAGAGCATGTTATAGGGAAATTAATAGATGAAAATAAATATTTTTTATGACAAATTGCTTTTATTGTATATAACATAAATCTTATATTACATATGAATCATTTTTAGAAAAAGAACTTCAATCAATTAAAAGTTACAATTTTTCAACTCATTTATGAGTATGCGTCTTTTTATGATTCTAATAAATTACATAATTATAGTTAGGGATCAACAAATATATTATAATGATGTATGTATAGATATATATATATATATATATATATATATAGTATGTATAGATGTATATACATCTTATAAATATACATACACATATAAATATAAATAAATATATATATATATTTATTTATTTATATTTATACTTATATGTACACATCTATATGTACATATATGTACTTATATGTACACATCTATATGTACATATATTCATTGTAAAATAAATTAATATTTTTATAAATATATATTCATAACTATATTTCATATAAACAATATCACAACAAGAATAAAATTATATCCCTACAAAAATTTTGTAATTTAAAAGTAAGATGCAATTTTTAATTAGTGCAACAAATTATCGAATTATTGCCATTATCCATACAAATTAATTCGTAAAGCAAAACGAGAGAGCTTGCGAAGCACGTATTCTTACAATACTTTTTCTATCTCGTAAAAGTTGCAACAGTCTTTGTATGTCCTCAGGCTTCGGAGAGTTAAACAACCCTAAAAGCAGTGCTGATGTAGCTCTGATATGATCATTCTCCGATTTAGAATAGCCTCGAACAACAGCATTCCTTGTGACAAAAATGACAAAATTTATAGAATATATATATTTTGCGAAATTTATATTTTATAAAAATACATTATTTATACATATATAAACAAGATGTCCCGAAACTACCACTCCATATTTTAAAGGTAGATTCTCTGGCTAATTTAAAGACGATTTTTCCTCAGCGAAAATGTCGAGGCACTAATAGTTTTTGAGTTATAAATGATTGAAAATAAAGGGTTTTCCGCAAACTAAGCCTTATGGGAATAAAATATTAATAAAGTCACATTCTTTAGTTAATTTTAGGTAGAATTTACTTTAATAGAATTTTAATTTAAGGCTTAGTTAGAAAGATACATCATGACAAAAATTGGGAATATGCAAAAAATAATGATCTTCTTCGACATTTTCGCTGAAGAAAAGTCGTTTTTAAATTGACCAGAGAATCTACCTTTAAAATATGGAGCGGTAGTTGGGACACTCTGATTATATATATATATATATATATATATATATATATATATACACGATATATCTACCTGAGTTCTTCCGCTCTCTGTGGAAATTCTTTCTTCAAACAATCTATCAAAACCTTCGAAAAAATCTCAAAATCAAACTTCACTTCTGATTGCAAATTACTACATATCACATGCGACAATTTCTCATTCCGCAGAACAGACGTAATTTTACATAATGTCTCCTGTGTTGTCTGTCGCATAAATAAGTATATTAAATATCCAAACACTGTAATATTTATTAATTTATTTTATTATGCAATGCGATATAAAGCTTACCGTAACTACTATTGCATGTGAATCTTCCAGTCTTATTATCAGAGATGGCAAACAACCCAGAAGATGATCAATCAAATCATCGTTCGGTAATGCAATTGACCTGTGCCAATTTGTAGCTATTGCACCTAGAGCGCTTATGGCAGCGAGCCTCATTTCAAAATTTTCCTTCTCGATAAATGGTTTCAAAGCTAAGACAATTCGTGGACTTACAGGTCTCGTATATTGAACTGACAACAATATCGAGAGACCCCGCAACGATTCGAGTACTACTTCAGCGCTGCCTTCCCCGCCAGCAGTCTCTTCCAATCCAACGAGTAAAGCGTCCAAACAATTGTCAAAGTATTGGTTCATCTGAAAAACGGTCGCATATAAAAGACGTATGTATATGAGAATAAAATGGATTGAAAAAATTGATATTTTACCAGTCTCGAATCCAAATAAGCTATTCTAGCAAGTCCCATAATAGCATGTTTTCGTACCAGAGGCGATGAATCGTTTTTACATTCGTGTAGAGTATTAATTGTGGCTTCCAGCCATACAGCTTCGCGCATTTTGCCGATCAGTTCCGTATAAAACGTCACGGCGACCGCTCGTTGTATGGCTATGGTACTAGTTATTAGATCATTCAACATTTGTGACATACTCAACAGATCCTCATTTCTGTTCGACATGCATTTAATCAATGTTTGTACAATCGATATTACGTTCTCCTCGGTTTGTATCTCGAAAGAAGTCTAAAATTTCATATTCACACCGTAAAATCGAGACAATCGCATATATAAATCGTCTATTTTCTAATACATACGGTGTTTACTAGCAAGCTGTATGCAATATTTGGTTGAATGACCATCAATACGTTAGTTATTATGGAATGCACTTCCGCGTACGGATTTATCTTCTGCACTGCTCGATTCGGTACATATCCGTATTTCGTGTTTATCAATGATGCGGGAGTTTCAACATGCAGCCAACCTGAGAGGTACTTAAGGAGATTCGATAATAATTCTGGCAAGTGTATTTCAATAAAGTCTCTCATACTCAATGATTCCAGAAGAGATTTCAAGCCTACGATAGCTGCCAAGGATGGCAGGGACGCGGTATTATTTCTTCCAGAACTCACTGAATTCGTAACTTCACTGAATAAATTGCCAAATTCGAGTTTTACCAGTAGTAATTCCAAAGCCTAAAAAAATTATGTATAGATCTATATATATAATATAATGTATGAATATGTAGAAGATCGATACCTACTCGGCCTGCGAGAAATAAGTCATTGCCGATTTCTCTCCAACATGATCTAGTACCTGAATCCAATGGTAACGGTTGTGATAAAAGATACTCGCCCACTTCTTCTGGATGGTGTTTCATCAGCGCTGATACAGCTATTAATGCAGTATACTTGCAGCTCAGATTTCCGATTTGTCTTATTTGCAAAATAATACTGTCTGCAACATAGAGAACTTTTTGTTAATAATATATCATAAAATTGAGTAAAATGACTCTCTTGATGAAATAATAATTAATGACAAATAATTTGTGTTTTACGTACCGACTAAAGAAACATCGGTTCTAGATATCTCTGATCCTCTAATTTTAAAATGTTGCATAAGACCTACTCCTGCTATCAGACATGCTTGTCCATTGAATAGTAAGCCACCAATCAATCCCTCTGCAAAACCAACTATCTCACCATTGGGAATTTTTTTTGATATCACATCAGCAAAATTCTGTTTGCAATAAAAAAATTATATCAAATTATGCAATTTCTTTTTTTAACAATATTTTATATAATATAATAAAATTAGCTGCAAAATTAGTTGTAAAATAATTAAACTACACAAACTAACTTTTGCAGTTTTATAAGACAGCTCATCATCTTCAGTCAGTTCTCTCTTTATTTGTTCTATATCATTAATCGAAGCACTCTCAGATAATATCTGACGATGACGAGCTGCAATATCCAGAGAGAGAAATAGACAATCTATCACCAATGGTCTTAATTTGCAATCATCATCTGTGCACCAGCAGAAAATTTTCCCTATTAGTTGTCCAACATCCAATTTGCCACCTGGATATGTATATTTTAAAGAATTATAATAGGACCTGTATATAAAAGACGAATCTGTTAATAATCAATTATAATGTACACATAGATGTAAGAGAAGGGGATATGTAATATTTACCGAAGCACTGTGTGTAACACCGACAAAGTCGTTTTTCTTTCTATATTTGACTTGGACTGCATCCATGTAAATAATATATCAACCAGTTCAGCTAATGCGTCCGCTGAATCGGATACAATTTCACTAGATATAGCTGCTAATTCTTTTGTGACTTGTCGCATTATTTCTGGATTTAAATGACAAACAATCTAACAAACAAAGATATTGATTAATCTCCTCTCGATGATAATTATAAGTATATGATTATATTAATTTTAATACCTCTGAACTGGCTCTGATCGTCTTATCCAATAATCCACTAAGAAAAATCCCTCTTTCTTCATCATTTAACATTGGCGATAAACATCTATATGGAAATGTTTAAAAATATTTATTATATTCTTATTGTATATTTATTTTTTTTTATGAAATAAATGATATTAAATAAATGTTATCATAAGTTAAATAACAAACGGCAAACAAGAGTTAATGCGATAAGTGAAATGCATAATTTATTATCTTAATTTATTACAATATTTTACTGTGTAAATTGTTGTAAGATACAATTTTTTCATCCATTGGATTATTCGCATGTTTGCTGCATCATTCGATATTATAAACACAGAATTTTTTTTTAATTCTATTCTATTTATTTCACGTAATATTCTTCTATTTGATAATTATGTAATTCATTTTTTATTTGGCAATATAATTGCTTTATCTAATAACATTTATTTTATTAAAAAAAAGAAATAAAAAGACTGAAACGTTCGTTTTAATATCTATTAAATTTATCCTATAATAAAATATGTGCTCCACTTATTATATTGGCTCTTATTTGCTACTTTTTATTTAACTTATGATTGCATTTTTATTTTATTATATATTTTTAAAAATAAATGTTATATTAAATGTTACATACATTAGAGAATTTATTGCTTTCAATATCGCCGGATAAAGTTGCAATGGTTTATATCCGGTTGATGTTTGCAAAATTCCTAATAAAGTAGCTAAAATAGTAGTTTTCATGCGCAAACTTTTAAATTCAGGAAAGTTAGTAGGATGAACAGCATTGGCCATCTACGAATCAACAAACCAGACAATATACGAGTAAAAAATATTTCACACTTGATATTGATACTATTTTCCCATGTACAAGATTAAATTATTTAATAATTTATTAAAATTATAAATTAAATTACTTGTTCCAAAACTGACAGTCCTGCTTCTTTTGTAGATAATTCCTTACATTCGTTCAACTGTTTAATAGTCCACGGTAATACATGCTTTTCAAATGCTGATAAAAATTTTTGCGGATTCCCTCTCTGAGCGATTTCAGCATAGGAGTGTAACAAACCTGCTTTTGCAGCTTCAGCAGTAGCGGCAGCTTTTGTGTCTCTCATTAAGCCCAATAGCTTTACGCGGACTTTCCTGGTGTCTTCGATGGTACAATATTCCTCCATTAATTTCAATACGATCATCAAATGTCGTTTGGCGCAGATACCAACTGCTCGCGCGAATTCCTTGGTGGTGCTGTGAGAACGCGCAAGTTCGATAAGAAGAGTAATGTGATCATTGTTATTGCATGTACATGCTAAAAACAAGGCTATATTCGGTATGCTTGCTTTTGAAACGAGTTCCTCAGCAATCTTGTTGCCCCACGATTCTCCTTCCAGTTTCACACTTTCTTCCAACCACTCCACTATTTTCTTTTCCCAAATTAAATCTCTAAGTAATCAAGAAAGAAATTAAAGAAATCTCTTCTAATAATATATGCAAGTCAAACACTGATCTCTATTATTAATATTATTACCGTTGCATGGAATCTTTCGCTTCTTTGAGATTATAAGAATTTGTTTGTTCATTTTGCAAACATTCTTGTGAAAGTTCTAACAACTTTTCATTCCAGTAAGGTTTCACTTGATGTCCTATTAAAGGTGCTGCAGCTTTTAAAAAGGCCACTACTTCGAGTCGATTAGCCGGATCGCTTAATAATTCCAGACATCGGCCTAAAATTTTTGTGCCAGGAAAATTCCTCTTGTCTGTTGGAGAATTTTCATTACGTATTATTTTTATCGCTAATGGGGTCAGTGCATGTAATACTGGTATAACCTGTGTATGAAAAAACCAATTAGAATTAGGCATTAATATACAACAAATATTTTAGACCATGTCACTTACAGATGCCACATAAGATGGATCTAGCAATGCATTTATTAAACACGGCCACAACCAAGACTCGGCGCCATTGACTGTTGTTGCGAGTAAATGCAAAGCTGTGGAACATTCCTTCCTGTTATCATCTTTCGTTTCACAATGCCACACCTATTTAATATAACAAGACAAAATTAATTCCTTTTAATCTTTTTATTTTTTTTTCAATCTTGCATTATTTACCATATAACGAATAAATTGAGCTCTCTGCGATGCGAAAAGAGGAATCGATTGTGCTACAAGTGCTGCTATAGCACCAACCATTTGTAGTGAATTGTCCTCTGCAAGAGATTCTTGCAGGCTTAATGCAATTCTTTGCATTGTTCCATCGTCCTAATAAAACAATACATACATACATACATATATACATATATGTATGTGTGTGTACCATGTATATAACATCACAGTATATATATATATATATATATATATATATATATATATATAGTGTTGTTTGATAATATAAATATATATATTTCTGTACCTTTTTTGGAAGAAAATTTATGAGATATTTTAGGATTACTAGAGTACGGGCACGTTGAATAGCAACCGGTGACTTCAATTGTTGCAAGATTCTGTAAAAAAAACATGTGCAGTAAGTAATTATAATTTTTCCAATTTTGTATTTTGTTTATATTTATATTTGTGTTTATATTTATTGTTTATATTTATTTATATGTTTATATATTTTTTGTTTATAGTTATATTTATCAGCTAAACGTGAGAACATGCACGTTACCTGTCAAGACCATCTAGAGGGTATAAAATGACGAATGATTTGTAGCACTGTAGAACTTCGAAATGTGTAAGAACTGGATGTTGAGAATATGATTCATAAGGGTTGATACTAACATATTCAAATAAAGTTTGATGTATGTATTCTATAGATGGACGAATTGCCTCTTTGTCACTTTCAGTCTTGATGCAATTTAAAAGTATAGCTAAAACTCTATTAAATATATTTGAATAAGAAAATAATTATTTTAAACTTAATATAAAATCCAGAGAAACTATCCAAAATAGAAAGAGAAAAAGAGAGAAATATCTAGTACAATCTATCAATAATAAATTTACTACAAAATATGAAACTCACTTTAATGAAGATAAACGTATATTTGATTTCTTAGAAAGATTTAAACATATGGGTAGCAATTTTATAATTCTCTCGCTATTCTTCTGCTCGGATAAAAGAATTATTATGTAACCTAATGCATTTAAAATAGTTTGTATTGAATTAACATCGCGAGATGTTTTCAACCAATGTTGCATTAAAAGGTCATAAATAGAGCAAATATCTTCCTCAAACATTTGTTTGTTAATTTCTGGAACTAAGATCTCTTTACTCCTCGTATAATCATGTAAAGCCTCACAAAAGTTACTAAGCACTGAAAATAAAGAACTTAATTACATACAGTTTTTATTAGTATTATCAAAAATATTAACATATATATACTTACTGGAACAAACTGCTTGTTTAAGAACTTCCTCGTGTATTTGAGTTAACATTGGTAACATAATAGTTAATATTATTTTTAAAAAAGACAACATCCCATATGGATTGGCTGCCACAAGCTTTCCTATTGTGGAAACTATTACAGCATTAGGAATTACTCCAGGTTCTAATCTACAAATATATTTATATTTTAAGATTATGTCATATAATTTTTATATTATTTTCTTATAATTTTCTTTCTATCTCAAATATATTAATTTATTATATCTATGTGAGATTTAATGTTACAGAGCATACTTAGACAAAAGTCCACCTATGGCTTGTACGCAATATATTTGACAAAGTTCAATTAATAACTGAGCTGCTTCATTCTCAGTTTCTCCTATTAGTTCATTCACTGCCACTTCAGCGAGAGATGATGCTAAATCTTTGTTTAAACTTGTCGCTGAATGTCTGCAGACATTGGACATTATGTTCAACAGAGATGCCATGTGTTTCCTGGATATCTTTTTAAAACAATGACAATTATACAATAATTGAATTATGCAATAACAATGTCTAATTATTGTGAATATTAACCTTTCTATGCATTTCCCAAAAATAAATAGCAGTATGAATAACAATCTCTGGATTTTTCTTGCTTATTGTCTCAATCGATTTAATTATAGACTCTTTGACATCTGGATTTTTATCATCCAAACAATCCAGCAGCACTCCAATTACAGCTAAAAATATTCTAGTCATTTATTGTTGCAAATATTTTTAAAAATATTATTCGATGGCAAAATAATTTTTTTAACTATTAGTTGATAATTATTGATTGCCTAATAATATAATATTATATGTTTACCTGGTAATTCAGAACATTCAAAACTTTCTTCCTGTTCTTCTTTCATTTTGATAACAAATAAGCGTTACGCTTAGGAATGTTATATTTGTACTAAAAGACTTTATATTTTTATCCACTTCAAACTTGTAACAAACAACTTGTTATCTATGCATAACCCTTTATAGATTATTTACAGATTATT
Organism: Camponotus fellah; assembly: GCA_030586385.1. Lineage (NCBI taxonomy): Eukaryota > Metazoa > Arthropoda > Insecta > Hymenoptera > Formicidae > Camponotus > Camponotus fellah. The sequence goes on along the minus strand of JAPIVC010000279.1, from coordinate 51,377 downwards.
ACTTATTTATTTATAAGATCATCTTATATTACAACCTTCCACGATCGAATAAATTGGAAAACGTACTAATATTTAATTTATTTAGCTGATTAAACAATTGTCACCTACACCTACAGTGTGTTATCTACGCTTATTATACCTATGTATATGAATTTAGCTTAATTTTTTAGAGATGTTTATATTACGAAGTATTTCAAGGACTTTGCTTTATATCACATGTAAAGTTGCGTTCAACAATCTATTTATTTTGATTGTCCAATCAGACTGAAAGAGGCTAAAAAGAGTAAAGACTTGTTCATCTTGATATACCAATTGAAAACTACTCCATTCGAATGGAGATTTTAGAATAAACTTAGCTCCATCGGAAAAAAAAATTAAAAGACTCCAAGGAGTATGTCGATTGGCCGCAATGAACTCGATTAGGCGTAGAATTGACGTCAAGGGAGCTTCGAAGAACAATGCATGATAATAACTAAAACCTAATAATAAATTTTTATATTGGAAAAAGATAAATTTGTTTATTTTTTTCAATTTCATTTCCGTTCATATTTTAACTTGAAATTTGCATCGAGAGTATTTTGCGTTGCATTTATTGGTTACATAATTGATACCACAGGTACTTAAAATGATACATGGCGTATGAATTGATATTAACAAATATCAATTGACATCAAAACACTGTGATGTTAATTTTCTTTCAAAGTATGAAATGTGATCTCATTAAGATTAGACAGGAGACAGGAGAAAATACATAGAATTATGTGTAAAGAAAAGAGATAATTAATATTATTTTTCTTTCCTCTCAAGAAGTTTAAAAGGTGAAATGCAAACCAAAAATATATGCGCAAAACATCTTAAATATATATTTTTAATAATAAAAATATTTTATCTTTCATTTATCTTTACATAGATTTTAATATCCTAAAACTATGGAATATAAAATCCTTTATCCTTTCTAATAATCATTGAATCAATGATACTGGAAGAACCTAAATATATGTGAGAAAACAGCAATTTCAAGTGCTATCAAATAATTGAAAGCTATAAATTGATAACAATAAATGTTATTTATTAAAAAATTCAACAATATTTCATTTTTTAAATATTACTATGTATTTTTACATGCAAATAAAGTTAAATTATTGCAATAGGACTGTGTGATCGATGAGATGCGGAGACATGATATTGGAATATTTGAACATTTCTTTCTTTTCATATTATATAAGTTAGACTTAAACTGGTACTGGTGGCATAAGAGTCATTCCATTGCATTCTATAGCAATCTTGACACCAATTACAAAAAAGGCAATATTTTTCACTATCGACCTGTTAATACAAAATTAACATTAGTATAAAACATTATTACATAATAACATATTAAAAATATTAATATACATAAATAATACGTAATTATATATCATTCTATAAAAATGATAAATGATTGATGAAACAGTTACACATAGATCTAAAGCATAAGATTTTAGTTGAAGAAAATTTATGACATTAATTTCATTTTAAAGTAATAATTAAATTATTGACTTATTTTAGAAATTATATAGGTATAATGAATCCAGTTACACGAACTACTTGAAAGTTATATTTTTTAATATTGATTTGATTGAATTTATTTTACGATCTATCAACAAATACACTTTGCGTTAACCTACCATTTAAATTGGTCGTAATAAATATCTTTAAAAATCTTGCTAATTTTTTCTGTCGCCATTGTTTGTCTTTTGTCACAAGACTCGTTCCAAATTGTTTGAAATTGTTCGAATTCTTTGGTCTCTAGCAAAAACTGTAGCAGTTTCTGCTTTTACCGCTTCATTAATGTGCGTCCACGTGCGTTTGTTCGTTTCTTCGCACTTTACTAATTTTTTCTCCCTCCTTTTTTCTTTCTGTTTCTTCGGCCAATGTCTGAATATTCGAAGTACAGGGTTGCGTTCTTTATTTCTTGAAGTAAGGTAGCATTTAATCGACCAATCAGGACAGAGAAATTTTTGTTTCTTTAGTTCTGATTGGTCAATTGAACGCTATTCTACTCCAAGGAGTAAATTTTAGAACACTACCCAGGAAGTATAAATAGGCAGAGAGCTAACGTCATCTGCTAAGGTTTAACTGACATCACGCTGATCAATAAACACAGCGTACAACTTTAAAAGTACGTATGTCAATATTCTATTGTGATTGTAAGAGCGATTTTTAATATTTATTCAATGATCATAAAATAATTAATCAATCGAGAAATTAAGCGTAATATCAATTTAGAAAAAATATTAAATTTGCATTATTTGATATTTTTTTCTCACGATTATTTTGACAGGTGTCATACGAATTGTACACACATATTTCATGCATTAATCATCAGTGTGTAACGCTGATTAATGATGATCGAATTTCATGATAAAGATAATTGAAGAGCTTATGGTTGACATTGTGTAAAGGTGTGTAAGGATGGGTGCAGGAAAAAGTCAGTTTACTGAAGAGGAATTGCAAGACTATCAAGTACTTCTTTTCTATTTTAATTATCTTTTCTTTTATTGACAATTATATTTTGAACAGTTCTCTATTTTTTTTAAATGTATATAATTGAATAAAAACTCTGCTTATTTATTAACAGGATTTAACATACTTTACAAAAAAGGAAGTCTTATAGTGAGTATACTATCATGAGGTTTGACCAATATTGCACTAAAGTTTTTTATTTTTATTTTTTGTTTATTATAAATATGTATTTCTTGTATATTATTAATTATTGTATATTTAATTGAAAATTAAAATTATATTTTCTTTCTCCTGGTCACAGTGCGCATCAGAAATTTAAAGCACTTGCACCAGAAAAAGTTGGACATAATAGAAATGCAAAGCTTCCAATGTCTAAAATTTTGCAATATCCTGAGTTGAGAGTAAATCCTTTTGGAGATAGAATCTGTAAAGTCTTCAGTTCTAGTCAAGATGGTGATTGTACCTTTGAAGATTTCCTAGATATGATGTCTGTATTCAGTGATGCTGCTCCAAAAGCTGTGAAAGCTGAACATGCATTTAGGATATTCGGTAAGTCTGATATTTCTAGTTGGCTGTTTTATTTGCAATGTAAGTAAAATTGTATCTTTATTGACTTTATTAACTTTCTTTAATTGTATCTTTATTAACTATCTAATTGTATCTTTATTGACTTTATGTTTCATTTGTGTAGATTTTGATGGTGATGATATGCTTGGTGTGGGAGATCTGAGGCAAGTGATAGATAGATTGACTGCACCTCAAAGATTGAATGATAATGATATGCAGCAACTTCTTCAATATATTCTCGACGAAGCTGATTTAGATGATGATGGTGCTCTAAGTTTTGCAGAATTTGAACATATTATCGAGAAAAGTAGCGATTTTTCAAAGTAAGACTTTTGATTATTAAATCATATAATTTCAATCTCAATTTGCCAATGATATTAATATTTTTTTACAGGAGTTTTCGTATTCGTTTATAAAAATATGATTAACAAGCATCATTAACAAGATATTTTAATCAGTAAAAGACTGAATATCGATTAATAATTGACAATGTAGACATAGGCCTATTTTTTTGTTCTGTAATGCATATTATACAGAACAAAAAAACTGACTTAATATTTGTAGAATGTGCCAAGGCTCTACAATTAGGCCTAAACCAAATAATATTAACAATTTTTTAATTTTTTATTGAGCTTATTTATTTAATATTATGTAGCATTAGGAACAAACAGATATATTATACAAAATGTCTAATTAAAACTGTCATACATTATATAATGGTCTTATTAATATACATATAAGACTGTAGGAAATCAAGAGAAACCAAATCTCTTGACTAATAAATAATCTTCAAAATTTGTTTCTTTTTTTTTTATATCTTAATAAACAAAAGAACATATTTAGATTAACATTATGAAAATACTATATCAATTTAAATGTGTTGCTCTGATTAGAAAATTCATTTCTGTATATTGATATATAAATTTCTAAAGGTATTTATATATATTTAATATATATTTATATTTAAAAAATACATATCTTGTACTTTTTAAATATAAATATATATTCTCTTTTATATATTTAAAAGAGAGTTATAATATCTCTTATTCTATATTATTTAATTATTTTAATAATTAATTATAATATTAAAATTATTGTTTGTTTTACTTATTATACTTTATTACAAAAATCTCCAATCAATAATTGTTACAATATTTTGTATATTGTAATGATATCTCATATACGATATAAAAATGGTATTCACAATATTCATGGAATTTATATAACTTATATTTAAGATTGTAGGTACCCACTGTAAATACACAAAGAATTATTACTTAACAATTTATATAAATGTTTCAAAATGTATAAATCTATAAATATAATATCTTACGGAAGTTTCATTTTCATGAATATCCAGCATGCAACAAATGACATGAGTATACTGAGAAATCCAACACATATTAGGAGAACTCTATTAAGTTTCGGTGTCGATGGACCATGAGTTTGATCCAATATGATAAAGCCCAAACCTCCCATTGTAAATAAGAAACTGGAAGCTAAGCCTTCCATGATATATTGTCCATTTACACGATATGGCATAAATGCTACCTGTATGGATCACATTGATATGAATTAATAATTTATAAGAAGAAACATAATTATTTACATTAAATTTGATTATTTTTATTATTTACATTAGAGAAACATAATTATTGAAAATAAAAATTCATTTAACTTACAGGTCTTGTATGTCCATGTTCATCTGTTGTAGAGCCTACACTGGGTGGTTCAACAATTACATCATATATGATTCCTACAAAACATATGTTCAACAATATTAAACAAATTTTATTAAAGTGTTATTAAGAAAATTATTAATACACAAAAAATTTGTTAACATTTTATCGATATATATGAAAATATTTTTAAATTATAGGATTTGAATAATAAAGAATAAACCGTATAAAAAGTGACTTTCTTCGAAAATCAAAATATTTAAATAGCTAACCTCCTGTTACCAAGAAGTATGACAGAAGAATGAAGGAGAAGACTATCATAGCACTAGGTTTCACGAACCAGGACGGTTTCTTTAATTTTAAATTAGGCACTTCCAGGATTAAGAATGGTAATCGGTAAATGTACTCCATTCTGACGCAATAAAATCTAAAAACTATACGATGGAAAAATAAAAGATCTTCTTCATAAATCTACCGACACCGTTGACGTCTCCTTCCAACTGGTCACACAATACACGTGTGTCAAATGACATTTTGAGCTGAACTGTACACGCACCGGCAATTGACCGGCAAACTCCGTCTCCCATTGGTTGGCATCAAAACAGAGAGAGAGAGAGAGAGAGAAAAAGAGAGAAAGTTTTCAATGCATAATTGGAAAATTATTGTAAAGGCTAATGTGAAATTTGGAATTCTATGCTAACTTCAATTTACATGTCTTTTTTTTTCGCATAAATTTATCTAATCGCAATTTGTCACTTTAAAGTCTCGTTTGCGTGATTTTATTGGTCGACTGATGTTTCAACATGAGAAATTGGCTTTAGTATTTTTGCAAACCGCATATCTGTTGTATATTTTCGGAGCCCATCTTATATTTCGACTGTCATTAGTGCAAATATATTTGGCTGTAATTATTCCACAGTGTGAAAAATAAACCCGCTCTTTCTGATACGAAGAACATAAAAAAAAAACCACTAACTCAATATCGTGAAAAAAGCATAATAAGCCAAAGAACGAATATCAATTAACGAACACCTAACCTAATCTAACCTAACCCTTTGGTTATCCTTTTTTTCCATAGAAAAGTACAATTTGGCATGATTTTAATTGATAATACGAACATAGTACAACATCATCTTTATTGTTAATGAGATACTAATTAATTCTACACTTTCGCAGTGCATCATCGGAAAAGGTTAATATATATGATTTGTCGCTTAATATATTACTTTTCAACAGTTTTCCAATGAATGATAAATGTCATATTTTTAATTTAAGAAGACTCCATTGATAATATTTATTATATAATTTTGCACAAATATAGGAAATTTTTATATATTGAGGGATATGTAAAAAATTTGATTTGTACTTTGGAAATCTATGATAGATATTGTTTAAGATAATTTATATTACCAATCATACAAAAAATATTGTGTTGTAGAAAATGAGTGAGACTCCAACAAATGATGTGCCTGAGAGCAATGGTGCAATGGAACAGTCTGCTTACAATGGTGAGGCAGAAGAACATGCTGGTAAGTATGATTTGCATAATTTAACTTGTGTCTTATAATAGCAATGAATAATTTTTTTGTATTCCCTTTGTTTTGTCAGCTAAGTCTCCAGGAAGTACGGAAGAGAAAGCACCAGATTCGGTATGTGATAATGGTATAAAAAGGAATGCTATCCCTACTGGCAATAGTGCACCAAATAGAACAAAAAAACGCAAGAAGACTCCAAGAGACGCAACAGCGCCGAAACAACCTTTGAGTGGTTATTTCCTGTAATGATTAAACCTGAAAAAATATCTAGATTATATATTAAGTTTTTCTGTTTTTAATGGAATACGATGCATAGGTTTTTAAATGACCGGAGAGAGAAGGTTCGAAGCGAAAATCCGAGTTTAACGTTCACAGAGATTACAAAGCTTCTGGCTTCTGAGTGGAGTAAATTACCAGGTGATCAAAAACAGGTTTGTAGCTTGTTATCTCTTTTAATGTATGTATCTGCATAGTATTCTAATAAAATGATAATATTTGCATGTAGCAATATTTGGATGCAGCTGAGCAAGATAAGGAGCGCTACAATCGCGAATTTAGCAACTACAAGCAAACAGAAGCATATCGGCTCTTCAATGAAAAACAATCAGAAAGACAAAACGAAAATAAGAAGGAAAGAAATGGCACTGACGTAAACGTCGAGCAAAATGTATGATAGTATTGTTACATTATAGATAATTTTTAGTGCAAAGAAGAATGCTAATAGAAATTTTCTTTAGGATGTTCAACAAGATAAGGACAATGATTTCACAGGCTTTGACATCCCTATTTTTACAGAAGAATTTTTGGATCATAATAAAGGTAAAATATATATATTGTTGACATAAATATGATTAATGAAATGTTTTACTTTGAAACATATATATTTTATTTTTATTTTACTTATATTTTAATAATAAAATTAGTAAAAATATTCATTTATAAAAATGTATAGCCTGTGAAGCTGAATTGAGACAATTACGGAAAGCTACATCCGATTACGAATCTCAGAATGCAGTTCTCCAGCGACACATCGACAGTCTGCATGCTGCTGTGAATCGCTTGGAATCCGAAACTAATCAACAACGAACGAACAATCAAGCTCTACAGCGCAATTTAGATTCTCTTCGTTCTCAATTGGCAGGTTGCTTCGCCACCATACCGCTTCCAGGCAAGTTTCTTCAGGGTAAAATTCAAGCGACGATTTTATTTAAAAATTCAAATTTTATTTATATAATTATTTTGTTTTCACACATAGGCACGCATGATGGTGCTACATTACAAAATATCGACAGTTATTTCGAAAGGCTGGAATCGTTATTGAGCGGTAATGTCGAACAAAGTCTACGTAATGCTGTACGCAATGCTGTGTCTCGCCTAGAGTTAATTGGATGACAATCGCCTCCGGGTAATACATCATTAAAACATCATCGTTCGAGGCATTCACATCGAAAGTAGTGAAAAAAAATTTGTTTTCGATGATGTATAAATTCCACTTTTTTCTACCTCGTGGTAGGATCAATATGATTACCAATTATTTAATGAATGATTACATGTATATCGCAGCTGATTATTATTTCTATAGTATATGTGACAATAATTTACATTTTATTTTATTTATATCTTGATGTAAATCTTATTTTAAGTATGATATATAATGATATATATAATTCAAATTTTTCTGTTTCATATCTTGATGAAGTCATTTGATGCAAGTGACTTATGCGTTTTTGTATACTAAAAAGATTGGATCTGTTAGATTCAGATACCAATTAATGTGTAAATTTAAAGGATTTAAATTGTCATTATTTAGAGATTTAGCACTTATTAATAAATTTTTGTAATCTTATCATGAATTATCGTCCATATCCAACATATGTTTTTTTAGTTGATTCCATTTGAATCTAAAATTATAATAATTTTTTTATCTCTATCACGCATAAAAATTATCATATTATAGTTTAGAAACTTATCATTATTCCTCATTCATTATTATTCATTATTATCATTATTACCTCAAGGATGCTGCATTAGGTCGACGAAACTGTTCGGCATGCAGAATAATAGTTTCAATTTGCGGAAGCAAATTGATTATAATACCCTTTTTTATTGACAGTATAGATCGCATGAACTCAAATGTAAATTGTGTGTTTTGTGTTAAATATTTTTGTACTGCAGCAGAAATGGCATTTTGGAATTTTTCTCTGAAAATATGAAGATTAATTATAAAGATGATTCAATATTTAATGTGTTATATATTTCCAGATTTGTTTACCTCATAAATTTATCTTCCTCATAGTAAGGATTATTAATTATATCATTAATAAAGTCAATTGTATGCAGCTTATGCGGATGATGATCTTGAATCTTCATATAACACCCAAAAATGTTTGGAGAACAAATTTGGATAATATATTCTACAATATATTTAGGATATTTTCTTCCTTCTTTAAGCAATGTTTTTATAAGCCACGTTATCTGTGTGTGTGAATGAATAATAAATATATTTGCAACTACACTAGTGATATTATATAAAAATATCTTTGCATACCAAATTGGAATGTTTGTGCATGATATTGTCAGATGATATATTATAAAAATTCGACATGAGCGTTTCGAAAATCGAACGCAGAAATTCGGATTTTGCTTCCTTAAAGCATTTTAACAACGTATCAGCAACTTTAAAACTGCAACCACTATTAATTTCAGTTATTAAAATTGGCAAATATTGATCAAAGATATCTCTAATCATTGCTTGTAATAATATATCACCCTTGATGTTTAATTTTTCCAGACCAAGTATTATCATTGAGAATATTTTTTTCCCCAATTGTTTTATATACGAATGCGTAGAATTCTCGGGTACTAAAATAGTTTTGTTGATAAGCGTTCTTAACATATCGTTCGGTTGATTCTGTAAAAAAGAGTTTTTTAAAAGTATGTAATCTGATAATTACTAAGATGAATTAGAATACTTAATAATTATCAGATTATATACCTTAGTATACAGCATTGGAGAAATGCAGAGGATCAATGTTCCGAGGCACCTATAAATCCAAAATGCAAGTTCTGAATCTTTCGTTTCCTCTGTTATAGGTAATAAAGCCCATTTCTCTATATTTTTGAAGTACATTTTACATTTTGCATTATATTGAAATTTTTCCTGTACAGACTTAGAAATGTTCCAATTGTATTAATTTGTTTCTGATTAGAGATATTGATATATATTATATCCATAAAAATAAATACCTTTAAAGCATTCTGCTTCTTCATGCATGATATTATAAATATCAAAATAGGTTCATCACTGTTTTTAAACTCGTGCAGATCGTAATCCGACACGAATATTTCTTTGATGTCGCTGAGGTCAGCAATGTAATTATGCAGAATCTTTATTTCTTCTTTGTCTGTTCCATAACCAATGATAGAACATTTTATCCAAGCCTATAACACACACACACACATATATTTTATTCATAAATTGTTTTACAATGTATATATAAAAATAAACATGTATACAAACTTGGATAAGAATAATATCAAAATTTGGAATTTCTTTCTTTAAATTTTCTACAGCTTGTCCATTCTCAAAAATAGATATTAAATAATGTTGAGTAATTCTAAAAAAAAAAAGATTATTGTATTTTTTATACATATATATCTTAGATACTAATTTTCAGATGAATTATTTTTACCTTATATCTTTCAAAAATATTGATGCTGCAAAATGTTGAAATAAAGATATAGCTGAGTGCTTATATTTTTTAGCAGTAGCTGGCTCTCTAACTGCTTCTAATGTAAATATGACAGCTAGTTTGGAAATGATTTTATAATTCTCACCAATAAGAATGGGATCAAAAACAAGTTGGCGAATTCTACAAGCAACAAAACACCATAGTGCATCTAACATTTTCCTGACACCATCTATAAGCAAGCTTTAGTAAGTGTTCATATTTTTATATGCTTTCTCTCTTCCAAATTATAAAATATATCTGGAGTAAAAAATTTCAATAATGTTATTTAAAATAAAAATAATACAGACATACCAACCTGAATTGTTACAAGAAACTTGCAAAATGATACATTTGTCAAAAACATTGGCGAGCATTTCCAATAAAAATCCGATCCTATTCTTTGGACATTCCAAGAGATAACGATCGATCCAACCACCAATGAAATATTGCTCTCCTAAATCCATTTTGTCATTGTTGGATAAAATCGTATTTAAAACGTCAACAAAACTGGTCATCATAGAACGAGATGTCTCATCTTTTCGACAACTTATTAAATTGATCTAAAATCCAGATAAGATATCTCTTTTATTAAAATTCTATAATTTATATATGTACAAATATTGTAGAAATTGGAGCATACTGTTTCTGTAAAATGATCGGTTATAGAAGTAAGAGATAATCGTCTTTCATTAAACAACAAAAGACACACTAATTTCCCTTTCCAAATTAAATTGCACTTTTTATTGTATTCGTCGTTTAATTCATGTGTAGATGGTAAAAAGTCTAGCATGGTTGTACACTAAAAAAATAAGTATTAATATAGATATTGTTAATAATGTTTATCTATATGATAACAATTGCATACATATTTTAGCTTACAACATTTGTAACATCTGCAGTAATTGCCAAAGTGGTAAATAAAGATATAAAATTGTAGAGGCCATTCTCAGACAATTCTGCAACTTTGTTTTTTGAAAATTTTGTGTATACACGTCCCTTAAATTGATTCCAATATTTTGGATCTGTTTTGCCATATTTTTTTAAAAACGTGCCTGTGAAAGATTGAGATTAATTTTTCAATTGTACAATCAATGTGCAGATCAAATTCCAATTAAACTCACCTATTAGATATAAGAATACACCATAGCTAGATTCCTTAGAATGTTCAAATTTGCCACAAATTCTGTCATTAATTTGCTTCAGAATATCTACAGTGGTTTTCCTATAAAAAAATTCTGCAATTATATATTTAATTATACAGTTGTAAATTATAAATTTATGTACAAGTCATTTCTATACATATACTTTTCAAGGGACAAGGCCCAGGGCCCAGAAGTCTGTAATAAGAATGATTGGTTCAATCTCTTATGAAAACAATCCCAAAGAAAAGATATAATTGGGACTCGCGGTTGCCACCAATTAATAATAAGATCACATAGCAATAATATTATGATTTTAAGTTCAGTATCAAATTCATCTCTTTCACCATCCTTTCCACCTTTACACACATACATTTTTAGAATCTTTTCAATTTGTTCACAATTAGATCTAATCTGTAAATAATGATATATATACTTTTTTTTCTTTTGACCGTCAATCTTTATTATTAGTGTGAATTATATATTACCCTTGGTGAATTATATTGTAAATGTATACCATCTGTATTATATCCATATAACAAAGACAAATGATGTATTATCCAGATACAAAATAGTTCAGGATTCTTACAATCTGGTAAAAAAGACTCCATGCTTCCATGCCAAGATATTATTTGGGACCGATCTTTATTTAATATTCTATTAATACAACTATTTACATGATCCCAAAATGTCTAAAATTATTTAATTACAATATAAAAACATGTATAAAACACAAAATTATGTATTAAAATAGCTCACCTTAATTTTCATCCTTTCTTCTAAGCTATCAATAAATATTTGCAGCATAAGCCATAATTCTCGTGTACATGTGCAGCAATATGGTGTATGTTGTGTAAGATTCATAGTCCAGTTTAAGGGTAACTAAAAGAAAAAAAAACGTTAGATATATCAATATTATTATAAAAATGATTCTAATTCACATTATTGTTATTACCCTTTCAAATACTTTTAAAGCAAAGTGTATAAGATCATTGATGACCATTTCAGTAGTATTCTCTAATTCTTCTAGCAATGTATGTGTTTGATATTGATACCACATAGTCCTTGAATATATCAATGTAATAAAAAACCATCTTAACTCTATATGCATATGGTACAGGTGAAATTCTATTTGATTACACTGAGATATAAATAACTATATTAGTTTTGTGTAACTTATTGTTTATTTTTGCTTAGAAAGATAACAAATATGTTACTTACCTTATTGCCTATATTAGAAGCAGCACAGTGCAGAATTGAATCTGGCATATCATGGAGTGTGTTAAAAAAGCGCTTTATGGATATAAACAAAGTGTCTACATCTTTGTTTATTTCAGGCATTATCGTTTCTAACATACTAAAATCCCATTTTATGCTGCAAATATAAATGAATTATTTATTACAATTTCAAATATTGCAGAAATAAAAATTTATCATTTACCTGTTCATATATGAACGGACATATAAAATAAATTCACAAATCATTTTTCTAATAGAAAGGTAATTTACACTATCATTATTGCGTAATCTAGATATTGTGGCTGGCTTTTCAATTCTGTTCAATATTTTCAATTGCATTCTGCAAGATAAAAAGACATGTGTTACTTATATACATCTAATATAAAATTATTACAATTTTAATAGCCTTAGATAAATATAATGAAGAGATAAAAATATTTTACTGAAAAATATGTACTCCATGCAATCAGTAAAGTGTCCAAGATTCATCACAGCCACAGCTCCAGGCATGACACAATCAAAAAGCCTTACTTCTGTATGGGCAAAAGGACAGTCGGTTTCTGGAAAAAGCACATTGTCCACTTCATTGTGACGCAACAAACCACCTCTGTTCAACTGCCAATCATTGACATTCACTTTGCCGCTACAGTCGAAGATAACATCGAAATCCATCTGTAAAACTTTTATCAGATGATTTATTAGTAGTTATTATTATACATGCAAGATTATATGGTTTATTATATATACATTATATATACATGGTTATTATACAGTTAATATAACAGTGTCATATTGTACTAATATATATCATAAATAATGAAACTTGCCACATACTTGTAATGAAAGCTTGTGTCTTAATCGTTTCAATGATATAGATTGCATTTAGGCGACCTGGATTTTTTGATTTTTACAACACTTTGTCCAGCATCCAGCACCCAGCTTCTTTCAGGAGCAGACGATTTTCATCAAACTTTCTTTCATTTTGGCGGTATTTTCAGTTGGCGCTGATTCGCGTGAGTGAATCATGGCGGCAGAATCAGATGTGACTGATAAAGATTAGCGGTAAAATATTCACAATTTCATTGATATATCCCGTTATTTTTCTTAAAAATATATCTTCAACATTTATTATTTTTGTAGAATTAAATTGTGTTACTTGTAAAATTATAATAAAACGAAATCGATAATGAAAACGCTTTTATGAAATGACAATATTTTTTTCCAAGAAAATTTATTTTATTAATTTTTTTTTGAGAGATAATCACAAATACACGTTTACAACTATAATATTTAATAGTATTGTGAAACTGTAAAATTAATATCTAATTTAAAAGACTATAACACAATTTCTTAATGTGCCGTTTTTTTATATTTTCTCTACTCTTTAAATAAGCTATTTAATAATATTTGGTAATAATTATATTTTATTTTACTAAAAGTGCCGAAATATTGCATATTCGAACATTTATTTATCCCCGTTCTGTTTAAAAATTCCAATAATAATTTTAAAATAGAAATCTAAAAGATTCGCAATTTTAAATAAATAAATTTGATAATGCTGAAAGAGTTGTCAGTCACATGATGTCTTCTTATACTTTGGTATGTTTATACATTTTTCATATTTTTTCGTTTCTCTCTTCAAGCTCTCGAGATCGCGCGAACTCGTCGCCGTTGTTTACAAGCTTGTTGGGAGTCTGGAGCCGAAGATGGCGACGGAAGCGAGGAGCGCATCAAAGAGATAGCCCAAACCACGTGCGCGTAATAAATAACACAACGATAAAATGCGCTCCCGGCGCGTCGCTCGTCGTTGAACTCGTCCAGGAATGAGATCGAGTTGTGAGACTCTCGTGCTCGATCCTGACACACCGAATAACGATCGCCGAGAGCTGCGAGAGTCATTCCGGAGCACGAAGATCCGATGACTCATTTAGTCGGTGTCGCTTGTCTTTGCAATCAGGTGACGATGCTGTCATAGGAAAGTAAACGATTATAAAACGAAGGAGAAGAGTTCGAAGACACGCCAACATGAATCTTGACCAGCATGAATCTGTCTTCAAGGATTTTCACGACGAGGTATGTCGCGTTTCGTTAAATCAAAACAATGAGACCTCACACGAGCGTTCGCTTAGGTTAGAGTGTTTTATGTCAAATTTGTATACTTTGTAAATGTTAATTGGGATTTTCTGTCATTTTCTATGTTTTGCCTTTTTCGTTCTGAAGTTTGAATATATATATATATCTATAAATTGTACCATAAATTTATTTTAATATATATAAATTACAATTTAAAAATAGAGAGAAAGTTGCATAGATGCAGCTAAAATAAACAGATTTACATATTGCTTTTACTCCCTCAAATTATATTTATTATAGATATATGTATCGTATTTTTTTCTTTAATTAATAAATATCTTTTACAAAGTGTTTTGATTAGAATTATTTAATATCTTTAACTTTAATCTCTTTAAAATATATTTTCTCAATTCTAAAATATATTTGCTTTCTCTCTCCCTCTCTCTTTCTTTTATATATATATATAATGACATATAATGACATTTAATTATATACATATAACTCTACAAAATTCACTTTTTTAATTCTATATTTTTGCAGTCTCCTTTATTACGGGCCATATTCCGTGGGCATGTGGAAGCAGTTCGTGTATTGCTATCGCAACAAGAAGATGTCAATTGGCAAGACAAGGAGCAACGTTCTCTCTTACATGCAGCAGCATATAGGTCATTATCTCAATCAGTAAAATCACTATGAAATATTTTGAGTGTTATTATGTATATGATTTCTCTTTAAAATATTTGTTACATTTATATATTGCAGGGGAGATACTGCTATTGTAGAACTTCTCTTGTTAAATGGTGCAGCAGCTAATAGTAAGGATAAGAAATGGTTAACTCCTTTGCACAGAGCTTGTTGTTTGGGCAATTACAATGTGGTGGATATTTTGTTAAGATATAAAGCAGACGCGAACGCCCGAGATCGTAGTTGGCAGACGCCTCTTCACGTAGCAGCTGCAAATAATGCTGTACAATGCGTAGAACTTTTAATACCGCACTTATTAAATATTAATGTCACTGATAGGTATGTATTTTATATTATTTATCGCATATATATTTTCGCATATATAATTTCATAGAATGTAGTATAATGAGTATAATAATAAAGTACAATGCATTAATTACTTGTGATAAATGCATATAAATTACTATAAAATTATTATTATATCATTATTATTATATTATTATATCATCTACAGAGGTGGAAGAACATGTCTTCATCATGCGGCATATAACGGGCATCTTGAAATGGTCGAATACCTGATGCAATTTGACTGTGTAATAAATGCTTCTGACAAGAAAGACCGGAGAGCTCTACACTTTGCAGCATATCAAGGTCACAACGAGATTGTGAAAGCGTTAATAGACAAAGGTGCCGATGTGGATGTTAAAGTACGTACGAAACTCATTCTTGTAAAAGGAGAAATGATATACATTATATATAACATCGTACATATGTTGTATTTGTATGTTAAGGATCGAGATTTATATACCCCGTTACATGCAGCAGCCGCTTCAGGCAATGTAGAATGCGTGCATATTTTAATTAATGCTGGCGCGGATATCGAGGCGAAGAACGTGTACGGAAACACTCCGCTACATATCGCGTGTTTGAATGGATGTCCCCTTGTGATCAAGGCGCTCATGGCTAACCACGTAAATTTAGGTGAGTCATCTACGACGAGATTTTTGAGGATACTAAATCATTCAGATATGACCGAAAATAACTGTTTTACTATTATACACAGAGGCCGTAAATTATCGCGGGCAAACCGCGATGCACATCGCCGCCACCAGTGTACATGGTGTTCAATGTTTCAAGATGCTTATACGCGAGGGATTGAAAGTAAACGTTCAATCGGAAGACGGTCGCACGCCATTACATATGACCGCGATTCATGGAAGATTTACGCGATCAAAAATGCTGCTTGATGCAGGAGCTTTTCCAGATGCGAGAGACAAGAACGGAAATACAGCTTTACATATCGCTGCCTGGTAAATCATATGGAACATATATATATTAATCTTTTCTTTAGATCACACCATTAGCGTCACATAAGATGTATATATAAGAATCGAACAAATTACAGGTTCGGTTTCGAATGTCTGGTAACATCTTTAATGGAAAGCGCCGCATCTCCGGCTACACGCAATGCTCAGCAACGAACGCCTTTACATTTGAGTTGCCTCGGCGGACATATAGAAGTGAGTAATAATGTTGTCACGATATAATCTACGTCAGTGCTGGGATTTACTTGCAACTTTCGGCCAGATCTCTTAGCTTACGCCTACTGTTCCCCTCTTACCACTCGCGTCGCTCATAATTAAGGAGCGCTCAGGAACGTGCACGTCACAAATGTAATATGGCAATCTAAGTTCTCTTTATTGAAATTACGTTTCAAAACACAAATATTTTAAATTGTTACAGAATATATACGTAATTAATAATAGAATAATTATTTATATTATTAATAAACAATAAAGAAAACTTAGATAGATTGCCACATTACATTTGTGACACGCACGTTCCTGAACGCTTTTTAGTTACGAGCGTTCAGTTAGGTTTGGCGGCGCGGTTGTTAAGGCGTGAGCGGTAAGAGGGGAACAGTAGGCGTAAGCTAAAAAATCTGGCCGAAAGTTGCAAGTAAATCCCAGCACTGATCTATGTTATATTTTTATAACATAGATCAGTGCTGGGATTTACTTGCATTCAATATCTGAATTGTTTCTATCATATTCGATAGGTCTGTAGAAAACTACTGCAACTCGATAGCAGGCGAATCGACGCGCGAGACATTGGTGGCAGAACAGCTTTGCATTTGACAGCATTTAAGGTAATAAGCGCGCGCGCCCGTTATATCTATTTTCTTTTGAATGACTACTATTGCACTTAATATCTTCTTTTTATTTGAAAGCATTATTTGTACCATACCACACACAGGAGAATACAAATTGCGAACGTTCCGAATAGGGTTCCGTAGATTGCTTGGATTTGCTGTTATCTAGCGGTGCCAACTTCCGTCTCGTCGATAACGACAATCGATTGGCTCTTCACCACGCCGCGAGTCAAGGACACTATCCGTGCGTCTTCACTTTGGTCGGCTTCGGCAGCGACTCGAACGCTCAAGATGTGAACGGCGCCACGCCGTTGCATCTTGCCGCAGCAGCGTCAAATTCAAACGCCCAGTCAGTAATTCTTCATTTCTCATCATGACTCTTTGGTCCATATTCCGAATCCTCTTTTATCAATAAAAGTGCGTCTAAAAGTGGCTTACAAGCCTTTTGATTGGCTATAAGCCACTTTTAGAGGCACTTTTATCGATAAAAGAGGATTCAGAATACCTCTCTCGTATTATCTGATTATACGATTTATTGTAATTCCTTAGGTCCTACAAGTGCGTGCAATACTTGCTGCAGCATCGAGCTAATCCGCATTTACGCGATAAACGAGGTTTCACCGCGATCCACTACGCGGTGGCGGGCGGCAATCAAACGGCACTGGAGGCACTATTGAACGCGCCATCGCCGGGAAGTGTAACCACTTCTTCGCTCAACTCAAGTTCTACAACCGGGACCGCCGGACAGGAACCGCCATCTCTGCCTGCACTCACTCCGATTCATCTCGCGGTACAGATAAAATTAGAATTTACAACAACAAAATACGAAGCTTCGCATATACTTGACTTAAAATGTGTGTTACAGGCTTATCACGGTCACGACGAAATCTTACAACTGCTTCTACCTCTGTTTCCCGATACAAACATCAAAGAAGACAGCGGGAAAACGCCATTAGACTTAGCCGCTTACAAAGGACATAAACAGTGCGTCGAACTTTTGTTACGATTCGGCGCTTCAGTATCAGTGCAGGTAAGAATTTAAATTTTCTGCTCGAAAAATACGTTTCTGTTAATGTGTATCGTATTTTTAGGATTCTGTTACAAAACGTACGCCCATACATTGCGCTGCCGCGGCAGGTCACACCGATTGCTTGACTCTTCTCCTGCAAAATGCGGACGATCCCAACGTGGTGAATCGTTACGATTCCAAGCTACGAACGCCCCTGACTCTGGCTGTAGCGAATAATCATCCGGAATGTGCGATGTTATTGCTGAGACACAAGGCTGATTGCAATTTGCCAGATGTCAACAAGCATACACCGTTGTTTCGGGCGGTGATTAATGAGCGAGATAATCAGCTAGTGAAGTTGCTGTTGAAACACGGCGCACGAGTGGCTGTGCAAGACGCAAATGGTAAAACGCCGTTACACTTGGCAGCAGCTTGCGGCAGGTTGGAGAAATTACACACGAAATATTTTCGAGACATTTTTATAGAATGGCCTGTCTTATATTCCAAATATTTATTTCTAGATTATATGCTTTAGCAGCGCTCGTTCAAGCCGACCAAACCGCGGCTGCCTTGAAGGACGATCAGGGATGCACGGTGCTCCATTGGGCCTGTTATAACGGCAACTCCAATTGCGTCGAGTATCTTTTGAATCATAACGTGTACGATTCCTTGGAAGGTGAGCGGTTTCTCTGTTGTGGCTAAATTATAATTATTATTAAAATCATTTAACATAACAAGCACAACAGTTTAATGTTGGATATTTTTTGGATTATTTGTAGACAATCTATTCTCCGCGGTACATTGCGCCGTGTATCAGGGATCCGCGCATTGCTTAGATTTGCTAATCAGCAAATTTGGCGGACAAGCGGTTGTCGCTCCAAAAGATTCGTCATGCGGCTTGTTGCACGT
The DNA here is from genome assembly GCA_030586385.1 of Camponotus fellah. Lineage (NCBI taxonomy): Eukaryota > Metazoa > Arthropoda > Insecta > Hymenoptera > Formicidae > Camponotus > Camponotus fellah. Next base: position 32,155 of record JAPIVC010000279.1, on the reverse strand, counting down.
CGCAGCTAGTGCCGGATCCGTTGAGTGCGCGCGACTAATTCTGAATTCGGTCGGACCGGAACTAGCAGGACTCGAAACGACCGATTACTTCGGACGGACACCGCTTCTTTGCGCAGCTGTCAATGGACAATGCAACGCCATTGGTAATTGCCGATTGTACTTTTTTCAATGAAATTACGTTTACATACACTTTTATTTTCATAATAAAAGTTGCATCTTGATCCGAATAGAATTGCTGCTCGAATGGAAGGCCAATGTACGCGCTGTCGATTCCAGTAAGAATACGGCGTTGCATTTGGCATGCCAGAGAAGGCATTCCGCCGCGGCATCGTTACTTCTAAACTGGATCGAATCGCTCGGCGGTCCCGACATCGACAAAAACATATCGCAACAACAACGAGTGGCTATTATCAATATGACCAACAAACAGCAAAGAACGCCGTTGCATCTGGCGGCGAGAAATGGCCTTGTAGCAGTAAGCTAAATTTGCATTGAAATATATAAATGTAATAAACGTAATACATTAGATTTTTTTATGAGAAATACATTATTTTGTCTAGATTACTCGTCGATTATTGCAACTAGGCGCGAGCGTCGTGGCTGTCGATGCTGTAGGACTTACGCCCGCGTTAGCTTGCGCCCCGAATCCGGCAGTGGCAGAGTGTCTAGCTACTATTCTCGCCGCTCACGGTACGTATAATATTTTTGTGTCCTTTACATTATTTGTTTAAACATTCAAATGATATAAAATAAAATTTTTTCCCCGGTCACACAGGTCAAAACGGACAAACCACGCAATACTCGCCATCTCTTCAGCAAACATCGGAAGTGTATCTGAATGATCGAAACGGCGTAGATTCGCAACACAGTTCCGACTCGGAATTTTACTGACAGCGAGCGTCGACATGCTCGGATCGCCCTGCGTTCCAAGCGAATCTGAACATGGAATCGATCATACGGCAATATCGCGACCGCTAGATTAATCTGGACTAGCTGTTGGCTTTTATCCATTCTAGTATAATTAAGATCTCTAACTCGAACGAATGCGTTAAAAAATTATTAAAAAGTCGACAAATCTCTCATGACTAGCCACTGTAAGTAGCAATCGTGACAATACCTATGTCTGTAACTCGATAGAGTTATTAACCAACTGCCAAGAGGGGTACGGATGCGTTTATAAATATATAACTAAAATATAATATCTGATAGACATGTTATGAGTTTAAAATTATCCAGCTTTCTATTTGCAATGCTTAAAAATGCACTAAGACAAAATTATTTTATATTATGTGACAAGACATTTTATATAAAGACTAAGTATTATTATAATTTTGTTTTAAAAAGTCTATTGCATATATAAAAAGTCTATCACATATATAAAAATAGAAAACTACGCGTTTAAAAAAAAATATTTCCAGGCCGTATCCATGTACGATTAGCAGTAGAATGATTGATATTTTAATTTCAATTTCGTATACTATTTTTATTCTAAAAATAATCTTACAAGCTAATACTATTAACGGGTTTTTAATTGGAACGAGTATCAAGTTTTGCAATTAGCGTTCAGCTGTATTCCTCTTGGACATTTTCGCGGTATTCACATATACATATTGAGATTTATTCATTTTTTAATTTTAACAAAAAAGCAAAGAAATATCGAGATTACGTGGAAAATATATTTTTTCTTTTTTTAAATATATATGTATGTATCTTATATACATATATATATATTTTACATATATTAAAAATACATATTATAATTTCGCCGCGTATGTGCATCCTGTGCAGTTTCCATCTATAGCTTATAACTTCTAAATTAGTATAAATTAATGCACATAATAAATCTTCTCTATATATTTCAAACGTTTCCGCAAAATTTTTCAAATGATATCGGTAATGTATCATAATAGAAAGCATAATAGAATTCTCTCACGATCGATTTATCACGATTGGACCATGGAGAATAATAATAATGATAATAATCGCTAATGAACATAAATAATAACAAATAATAATAGCTACTAATGAATATAAGTAATAATAAATAATAATAATTATGTTAAGTAGGTCTTCGAATGCATTTATAGAGATATTTCAAAAGCGGTAGAACAGCGGCATATCGTTAATTTTGCGATCGAATAGATGTAACAAATCAAAAGCGCAATTTGCCCTTTATGGCAAACAATTAGATGTCAATGCAAATATCGGCGTATATATAGATAATGCTCAATCAATTGCATTTACTAATCTATAGGTTCGCTCCTAATTATTTAGACAGACGTCTTCCATTTTCAGAGCAGTATTTTTAATTGAATCGGCGCATAATCTGCGCTATAACATTAACTATATTTAATTTGCATTTACATAAGATCTTTTTCGTTGAATGATCACATTTACTTTTTCACGTATTTTATACTTGGACATTTAATATTTAGAGATTACGTGTATCGACGAAGATTTTGTGATTTGATTTGGTTTGTCGTACAAAAAAAGTACGTAGAAATACGAATTCTAGTAAGGAAAAATGCCGAAAGTATGAATATTTAATTATATCAACGTCCCATTGTAAATATATCGAAGCGAATCGCGAATTTATCTCTCTTTCTCTGGGAGGATTTTGCATACGAATAAAATAAGGTGACTCGACAAGAGAGGAAGAGGAACGAGTATCTAAGCTATTTTCTTAGACATTTGTAGTAAAGCCTAAACTGCCTGATTGTAATTGTACGTCGAATGAGAAAGTAGAGTTTGTAAGTAAAAGAGATATGTAGTGAAATTGAATTGGAATATGTTGGAATCAGTGCTTAATTTTTAAGTGTGTTTCGTGTGTATTCTTTGTATTTTTTGTATTAATACATTGCCATAGCAATGTCACAAATCACACAGCTCATACCTGCATTTTATCAAAAATCATGATTTATTCAAAATCTGCTTAAGAGGGGGGAGGGGAATCTTACATTTAATTTTACATTATTAATACATGAATAGAAAATGAACGAAAAAATAAAATTACCCGAATATTATAATTTCCATGGAAGTAAGTGTTATTCGTTTATGTGTGATGATGTGATATGTGTGATCAAAATATTATGATGAAAGTTTAACGCGCGACAATTTTTTTTATTATAATTGTACTTATATACCAATTTTCCCATAATTTTTGCATTTAATAGATTATAAGCGTGAGATCTTTAGACGAGGGTATATATTGACAATTTTTAAAAAAGGCTAATGTGATCAATATATATCGAAGAAAATCAGAAAATTTATCGCGCGAAAACGATATTTACGGGTACCTTTATTGTACACATATTGATTTTGATTATAGTACAGTAAAATTCCAATATATATATCGTCTTCGAGCGATAAATATACGATTTTTTACATGTATATATATTGCTTAAACGTAATAATATTAATGTAACTGATGAAATTGTTGAAAAATCGCGATTTCCGATTTGTACATGATTTTGTATTTGTGACTGTTGTATAAAACAGGAAAGCGAGAAAAAAGGAGCTGAATACATCACGCGTTATCGCTCTCTCAGAGACATGCGAAACTTCATCGCTGTCATGTGCATATATATATACATATATATAAAATTATTTTTTCTATATGCCCTTCTCTCTCGCATATATGATAGATTTTGCAAAATGAGTAATATCGTACATTACATGAAAATTATATCATAGGAATTTAAGGGATTCCACACCGCGGATATCATGCATTTGTATCGCGAACATTTATAATCAATATACGTCATTGCGTTTTATTTTCACACGTGACTCACAATGATTTACCCGATTCACTCCGAATCATCCCTTTCGGAATCTTTAATTCGATATTGTGAATTGAATAAAAATTTATTTCAAGAATATATATCTCGCAGTTTCTCAAATTACCAAATATAGAGATTAAAAATTGATTTTTAAAATAGATGAAATCCGTGAAAAAAAAGAGTCGAGACAAGAGAGTCGAACGACGATTATATTCGTTCGACATTTCATCGACGCGCGAAAGAGAAAAGTGAACGTCTACGCCGGGAAAGAGTCGAAACTGACGGCTTGTTATCAGGCGAGAATATTGAGCGAGAGGCCTTCAACCGCCAACTTCAATGACCCCCAATCCCCAATCCTTGTCCTCGGTGCCTGGTTCTCGGTAATCGGTCGCGCGAAAGGGTCGAATAGTCTCGACCGGCGCTGTCCGAGGAACGGAATTCCTCTAACTTTCGGACCGGTAACGGAAAGGGTCGAATTTCGTGTTTTGCGATCAAAGGAGCAGGAACGCCGAGGAGTCGCGTCAGCGAGCGTCTGTCTCGGTTCGGTCTCGAAACGACGGAAATTCACGAGAAATGACGACCGGCTATCAGGAGAGCACGCGCGCGAACAGCTGATTGTCATGGCGCGCGCCACGAGACCGAAGAAATTACTCGTGCCTGGCGACCGGGACAGCAGGAACCGACGCGGGATTACGCGCGGCTCGTCGATGGAAACGACGGAAATTCCCGAGAATTAACGAACGGGTATCAAGGCAGCACACGCACGAGTAGAGGGATGGCGGGCCGGCCGGTCCCGAAACGACGGAAATTCACAAGTTTCGACGATCGAGCGTCAGGAAGGTATACGAGCGAGCTGGTGACGCGGTCGCTCGGTCGTAACGACGGAAATTCACGAGGTTCGACGAACGGGTATCCGAAGAGCACGCGAGCGAGTAGATGGTCAGCTGATACCAAGGTCTGTAGATGAACGACGGGAGGGGAAGGAAGGTCTTCGCATTCATACTTAACCACTTGGCCCCAAAATAGCGGCCGCTTTAATACTATACAGGGTGTCCCGCAACTACCGCTCAATATTTTAAAGGTAGATTCTCTGGCCAATTTCAAAACGATTTTTCCTCAGCGAAAATGTCGAGGCACTAATAGATTTCGAGTTAGAATTGATTGAAAATAAAGGGTTTTTCGCAAACTAAGCCTTATGGAAATAAAATATTAATAAAGTCACATTCTTTAGTTAATTTTAGGTAGAGTTTACTTTAATAGAATTTTAATTTAAGGCTTAGAAAGATACATCATGACAAAAATTAGGAATATGCAAAAAATAATGATCTTCTTCGGCATTTTCGCTGAGGAAAAATCGTTTTTAAATTGGTCAGAGAATCTACCTTTAAAATATGGAGCGGTAGTTGCGGGACACCCTGTATATCTATATATATCAATTCCTCCTTCCACTTTTACTACCACTCACTCACTCTTCTCGTCACAACATATCCTCACACACATAGCCCCGTGGCCCCAAAATGGCGCTCATGCGAAGACCTTCCTTCCCCTCCCCTCGTTCATCTACAGATCTTGGCTGATACAATTGGCGATTGTATTCGCCGCAGTATGCAACGGAGAATGAAAAGGCACGGAAATTCGTGTGCCGGTAATAGAATACTATGATTTTGTAGGAGGTGAACTTATGCGGTGACAGCTCGACAAGGATGTGTAAGGCGTGGTGGGGATGGATATCTCGTGTATAAATTAGTTAATTTTTAAAGATCGGCTGTCGGCAACGCGCATTGCTATTAGGCAAACATGTTTGGCTACAAGATTACCGCTTCGAGAATCGATAGCGAGAGAATAGCACGATATAATGAAGACGCATTACTTGATCAAATAGTCTTATCACATGTAAGAAATATAATACAATTATTTTACAAGAAATACAATACAATTATTAATATAAATATATTATTAATTAAATACACGACAAAATTATCTAGTCGATATTTACAACTTATCATATAAGTGACGTATAAGTGAATCTTATATTAATATTGTATGTATACATATGTATATGAACATTTAAAAAGATCTAAAAAATGTACAAAATGTATCATTAGAAATATAATAATGCTAAATTAAATTAAGAAAATTATATCTCTAATATGTACATATTTACAAAAAAATATGTGTATTTTATATATATAATTATTCTATAAAAACTTAAATAATTTATTTTTGATATCCTTTTAGGAATGTTCATAATAAGTTATAAAGGAACATCTGTCGATAAAATGCGAAGCAATAATTTTACTAATTAAAATAACGTAAATTAACGTAACTTTCGGTTTAGCAGTATAAAATAAATAAATATGTTTGTGGAGCGCCCGCAGTCTTCGGACATACAGCTGACTATAGCTAATTCACAATTTCACACACAAATTATTCTATCTATCTATGTAAAAAAAATTTCGAATTTTTTATTAAATATACACGTGTTCGATTGCGATGCTGGTTATAACTCGTTGATCCTGAATTGGTTCTTTCTTGAAGATTTTGGTACTCTTTTCCGAATTTTCTGGCGACAGCTCCAGGCAAAAGTTGTCGTAAGCATACGCGTTCGTGACGATACTCGGCTGCTTCTCCTCCGAAATCGATACGAATCGTTTGAGGGTAATATTTTTCGGCTGCGAAAACATATTAGAGAAAATCTTGCGAGCATTTGTTGAGCTGTCGCTCGATTTACAGGAGAACTTCATTTCGATATCATCGAGACTTCGTCCTCGAGTCTCCGGCAATATTATTAAGGCGAAAATGGCGCCTAACAGACTGGCCGCGCTGAATATCCACATCGTAATCTCCACGCTGACAATGGCATTCAAATCCGGATACATTTTTATCGTGGCAAATATTAGTACTTGCGCGATGCTAGTCGTGAGACCGCCCAATCTGCCTCTAAATCTTAACGGGTACAACTCCGAGGTCATAACCCACGGTAATGTGACGAAGCCGATTATGGATGCGCCCACGTGGGTCCCGATGCAGAATAATGGTACCCATGATGGAAGTTTAAACCTGGAAAATCATAGCGAAAATGTTACTTTCAGTTAGAGTTTTCGAAGAACGAGAATAATGAATAAAACAAGAAACATTAGAAAATATTAAAAGTAAAATTACAAAGAGGAATAGAGACAAAGATTAAGGATGTTTTGTATGTACAATCCTAGCAAAAAGTAGCTAAAAATCAATACTGACGAATATCCACTTTTGGTGTATTTTGAGTATGAGAAATTGCGTGGAATATTACAATTTGATCTTAGCTACAGTGCAGATATGTATTTTTTAATATTTATTTACTGAAATATTCCAAATTTTATTAATTGAAATGATTAACTTTTGGAGAATTTCGTCTTATGACAGATACATGGCTAACTCCATTGAATTATATTTAATATCCTTTTAACAAGTTAGTACTTGTATAATATTATTTGACCAAATATTTCTTCTGTATCTCAACTTTTGCAAATTTTAAACAACAAATTCTGAATATTATTTCCATGCATTTTTGTCATTTGAATTGAATCGACGTGGTTATACGTTCCCCATAAGAACATATGTTAATTCGGTACAAATTAAAATTCTTATAACTTGTGAACGCTTTAGTGAATCGATTTAAAAATTGTACTGAAGATTCTAAACATATGTAAGGACATTCTATACAATTTTCATTAAATTCTCAATATTTTGAAAATAGGTACAAAACATCCTAAAATCGCGTGTAATCCGTACAGACAAGGAGATAATAAAAATTGGATTGTATTGCATAAAAAATGCGAACCTGAAGGAAAGGGCAATTCCCATCGCCGCGATAGCCATTCCGAAACCGCTAATAAAGGCCAGGCTCTTTCTGCCGAAGATGTTAGCTAGTGCGGCGCCGAGAATCGACATAAAGAATCTGATGACACCCATGCCAACGGTGGCCATATACTCGTTTACGTCTAGGCCGATATCCTCAAGTACATTCACGGCGTAAAACACAATCACATAAATGCCGGATAGCTGTTGAAGCGTGAAGAAGACGAGCAATATCAGGAATGGTTTCCACACGTTAGGCTTGTGGAGCGCCCGCAATAAATTAATTTTCTTTTCCTTCCGTTTCGCGTTCACCTCGCTGAGCTCTTGATATTCTTTATCGACATTGAATCCGGGACCACGTAACCATAGAAGAGCCTCTTTAGCTTCGTCCGTTCGACCTCTCGAAATTAGCCAGGCAGGAGTTTCCGGTAGCATTCTGGAGAAACAAATCTCATGTTTAACAATCGCTCACTATTAAAAAATTGTTAATCCTTTATAGAAATATTTTAAATATTTTTATTTTGTATATGTGTATGATATTATTGTATAAACTCTTATGACTTTTTTATTTTGTAATATAAAAAAAAGATTAATATACATTGTAAAGAAAATAATTACCGTGTTAATGCGAGCGACAGAATTGCTGGTCCAATGCTGATAGCTGCCGCCTTTTGCCACGTTGTGATGGCACCCAAGATGTATACTATCAAAACGCCTAGAGAGACGAGAATTGGTCCGCAACTCGCAAGCCAGGCTCTTTGATTTGGTGCTGCTGTCTGAAAAAAAATATTTGTCAACATATTTAATTTTTGCAAAAATGAAACGAATGCGAAAAACATATGCATCGACTGTTACGCGTAATTAATTATCACATGGCTAATTGAAGATTGATCATCGCGCAAATCTACGTTCAAAAATCACCATTATAAAACAAATTATTTAAATTATCATTGTAAAAAGAGAAATTTTTTTATTAATAAAAAGTATCGCAATTATGTAATTGCTTGATCATGATTATTAAGGATGCATTTGCCTTCGTATGTACCTCGCTGACGTAGAGATAGGGTCCATTGACCATACCGCTGCCGATACCGCTAACGAATCTACCGGCATATAACATCGGCACGTTCTTCGATAACGCAATCAGCAGCCAGCCGACGATGTGTGGTAGCGTTGCAAAGACGATCGCGAATCTGCGACCGAAGAATTCGGCACAGAATCCGGCGACAAGGGCGCCGAGGGGATTCGAGACGACGCCGAGGGAGGCGATCCATGAGACTTGCGACAGATCCGCGAGATTTGACTCCAAGAGCCTCGGGATCAAGATCGCGCTATATCCTTGAGTCAATCCTACGGAAATCTGACTGGAATGCGCTGCCAGAGCCGCGAGGATCTGGAAACAATGTTAGATCATCCAATGAAGTACTTTTATATAGTATATCATATATAATTTTATTAACGTTACTATTATAATTTATATGGTAATATAATTTACTTCATTATATTAATTAATCATTATTATTATAATTTAATGCGTGTAAAGGAAATCATTTTAATTAAAAATCCGACTATCGATAAATTTTAATAAATTGAAATTTATATTCTTTGTTATAATTGATGTATTTAAATATTCAATTTAAAACAAAAAATTGCTTATAATTGATGTATTGTGTTTTAAATATTCAATTTAAAACAAAAAATTGCTTGCTACAAAAATAAATTGAAGATGATAATTATTAATGTAGACACACACACATACACACACATATACGATAGATACGTTTGGAGATATTTTTCCTACAATTTGTTTTCGACAATGAAATGATTAGAATTGTATACATTTTTCTTTCGAAATATTACGTGTTTGAAATGTTAATCAATTTCCGCGGATATGTATTGAAATATTAATGATCGAATGAGACATTATATTTCGAGGCTAACAAGCAGATTCTAAATTTTGTGTAAAATGTTTTTATCGAATTCATCTCGCCTTAAGTAGTAATAAACATTATATAATGTAATAAATGTAACATTATGTAATAAACGTTATATAATGTTGTTATATAATTTAAATGATTAATTTAAAATTAAAGAAATGCATGCATTAGACTTATCATAGTAATTAATGCAGACTGTATCTCGCAAAATGATAGTGATAATGATTAGTATTGAAATTTTTATATAAGATATATAAAAGCTAGTTTTAATTATTTCAAAATCGAAACAATTTTTATGTCTTCTTTCAACATATTTTTATAAATAAACAAGAGCTATTTATCTTCTGTACTAATCTAGGAAACAAACAGTCGATGTATATTATTTTCTTTTTCATACAAATGTAATTATACTTTTATTATCTTATATTTTTTTATAAATATGAAATTATAATTATAAAATATTTTTAATCAAATTTTATTTTAAAATTTAAATAAAAACAATATATTATATATACAATTACCTCAAACATTTCAATAATTTAGTTTACATATCTTGGAAATTCTATATATGTTATTATAATACATATTTAATTATAATTAAAAAATTATTTCTCTTTTTTGACATAAAGAAATTTTTATTTGTATTAAAGGACAACAATAGATTTTTTATTGTTTTGATATGATTCGATACGTGTGGAATAATCCGCAAATATATCTTCCGCAAATTTGACACGAGAATAATAATGAATAGTGATACGGTGACGCGAATGACGTGCGTTATCATTTCTCATCCGGCACGTTCAATCAAAGGATGAAATATGTAATATTGCATATAAGAGACAAAACAAATCTGAACGTAAAATTCGTGCGACAGACTGCCGGTAGATGAATAAATCATTTATACAATACGTCTTCGTTGTTGGTCATTATTACTCAGATTGCGAGAAAGAGATCCGTATAGTTTTCAAAGGTCGGATCAAGAATCATGTGCGCTTGAGGCTATGATATCTATGTATTATCATACGATTTCGCATGGAAATTTGTTTCCGAATAGTATAATTTAAACATGAAAGCGATCTCTTCCCACTCCAAAAGAAATTTTATTTTCGAGACATTCAATTTTATAGATCTATATATTAACATATTTTACGATTTTAATATAATTATAAGGACTGAAATTTCTTCTTATTAAAATAAAAATAATAAATAATAAATAAAAAATAATTAAATTATTGAATATATATTAATTTTGATAGATCTTAAAAATTATACCAATCTGTCCAATATCGCTCATAAATTATCTTGCACATAGGTAGAACATCGTTAAAGTTAAGAAAACGAGTGTTGAAGTCGTAGCATGAAAACGAAAGGAAACAGAATGTATTGTTACATTCGCACGTTGGCTTAAAAAATTCTGCGGTATCGTGCGCAAGCCACGAAGGACGAGGATCGAGAAGGCCGATCTATCGATCGCCTTCGCTGTATTTATCCATTTATTTGTAAATCATCTACATCCTCGTCTATATCCTCGTTCAATGTAAATCCACTGTGCCTGATGTTTTCACAATAATTATTTACACTGATTGCAATGTGCAGAGTTAAAAAACATTAGATATACATAAAAAGCAAAAAATATATATCTTGTTTATGTATAGATTTTAACTTTCTACCTATAATTATGTATTATTTCATTGTTTTAATTATTATTTAACTGTTATTTAACTGTTGTTTTAATAAATTATTATTATATATACTATTATTATACTATTATTTTGTAGCTATTATATTATCTATCTATTATATTATTATATTATTTATTTATATATGTTACTATATTATCTATATTATCTATATTATTTATTATTACCTTACCCATCCTATTTACATTAATATGTAATACTTATATGTTATATATTACTTCTATTTTATTTTATTATACTTTGATTCTCTCTTAAATATATATTATAATTATAATCGACGCAAAAAGTGACATACTATTTATCTGGTTAAGTAATTATTTCGCGCCGGCAATATCCACTGACGTTCTCTAAGAACAAAAATTTTAGCGAAAAAGTTGCATGTGTGTGAGTGTGTATATATATATTGCTTTGTTCCGTTTGTTCGATTAAATAAATACCTAATATTAGATATATCTTTGTTATTCGACTCTCTTCTTATTTATGTGCTATTTGACATTTGCTACTCTTGCAATAAAATACCAAAATTCCATAATACACATTCCACGTCGTAATTTCAGCCGCGGGAGAATGCGGTATCATCGCGAGCGTGCTTAATTGTGGTATCGCTAATCGTGTAATCGTAATTCAAAATTAAATAACTTACATCTTTTTTGTTGCCGGAGTAAAGGATCTTCGACCATTGCTTCGTTTGCGTAATCATCGTGCACGTCAAAGTATGCCAACTGTAAAAACGATGTTATAATTAAATGATTTCATTATGTATTATTAAATTGATATAGTTTAAAAGCGGCATTACGTAATTATAGATTACTTTAAACAATTGTCGAGTATCGAAAAATTGATTATCACATGTCTCTTTATCTTGGAAAAACTCTTGTGAATTCGAAGAGTTATGTTTAGTGAACTCGCTTCCGTTGAAACTCATCTCTTAATAACAGTAATTACGTGGTCGTACAAATGATTGAATTTGTTCCAGAAAATGCCACGTGAATATCCCACACTTGTTGATAATAATCGTACAACTACATCGTATATAATACACGATAGAAAACAATGATTAATTTAAAATAATTTACAATGATTAATTTAAATGATTTACAATGAATAATTTAAATGAAAAAACAATGATTAATCTTCAATATCGATTACATTACACATATAAATATAATTGCTACAAAGTGAATCTCTGCGATAAAAAAATTAAAAGATATTCTCACAAATACATCTTTCGAATTAATTGCTTTCATCTATTTATTTATGATGTATTAGCCTTTGTAATTCATTAATTTTCCATATTCTATCACATATTTATTTGTATAAATTTTTTAATGTAATTATACACGAATTAATATAATTATTCAAATAAACTTCTGTTTCAGTTAAAGCTATAATTTAAATCTCTATCAAAATAATTTATATAAAAATGTTTGTATATAAAATTTTGAAATAATAATTTAAAGCTTTACTGAGCTATGTTTATTATTATTATTTGTAAATTTGCATAATACGATACATATATTGAAATAATAATCGCGCAATTAAATGTTTGTTCGCCGGCAATCGAAATATTTAGAGGCAATAATATTTTATTTTGTAATTCATGAGACTTCATTACTATCGCTGGATTTTCAATCTGTCTTACAATACAATATAATATAGCATAAGAAGGATTAGAGATCAACTTTATCGTCTCTATTCTATCTCGCGCTTCCATTCATCATACCTCATGAAATTTTATCGCTTCGTTATATCGCTTGCATTTATTTGATAAGATCGATTAATGACAGCGAGCATAAATCTGCTTGAAAATATAAGTATATAGATTTTCATACATTTTATATGCAACAAAAGATGTGTTTCGACTATGTAAAGACCATTTTATTAATTTGATCATAAGTGAATTTAAAGACCTTGAACTAAACGCCCATTCTTTCTTCCTGTCTATCAAACGGTTAAGGCTAATCACGCGAATGATATATTCGAATCAGAGTAATCATTATTTTCATGTCACAAATTCTTATTCTCTTCTTCACGTTTTTTATTTATTTATTAAAGAAATATTTATATATTAAAGAAATTTATATTGGATTATAAGAGAGAAATAATTTTAAAGTTCATTTTTTCAATCTACAATTCATCAGAGAAATTTGTGCATCTTGCAGATTATTGCATGACAAAAAAAATGCAAATAAATAAAGCTAGCGTAAAATTATGGATTGAAAGCATTGCATGCTAGATGCATTTTAGAATGACTGCACTTCCGATTTCCGGTTTGCATCTTAATGAAATTCACACTCGTTCGATATAGTAGAATACACATTGCCATTGACACAATTACATGGATGTTGAGACTATTGGACAAAGAACATTCGAGACAATGCTAATCTATCGTGAGATTTACGATAATTCGATTAACAAATGCAAACATTATTTGCGAGAAAATACAATAATTTTTTTCATAATTTCTTTTTTTATATAAATAAATAAGTAAATAAGAGAGAGAATGAAATAGTGCAATGAAATAGCATAATCGTATCTGAAAAATTTAACATATATATTACGTTGAAGATTAAATTTACGCGTCAAAAGAATGCTTGATTAAAATGGGAACTGTTTACTTGCATTAATTTCGATAGTCATTGGAAAAAACTGAGAAAACTGAGAGAAATTCATTTTGATACGCAAACCGAATCGAAACCGAACGCGTATATGTTCCTTATATTAAATTTCTTGTATTAAATTGGAATTTCCCAACTGTATGGACAACACAACGCATATTTGCACGTCATAATGTATTAATACAATTTGTTTACAAGCTCCAATTGCTATTTTTGCCAACTTGGCAAAACTCGAGATCTCGTTTCGACGCGTATAAGTAGGTTATTTCTCAAATTCTTTTTAAATTAAAGTTTATTACTATTAAATTATCAAATTATTTTAATTAAATTTATATTTAATTTAATTTAAATTATTAATTTAATAGAAAATATTAATTTTGTGTTAGTATCTATCTTATTAATTCCAATATATTACAATCAAGAAATAAATATGACTGTAAAAACCTTGTTATATTATCTGCTGCGGCCTCGACTGGATCAACAATGGCAAGAATATTAATATCTTGTATAATCTTCACGCCGTCTCTCTTATCGACGCGTATGCAGAGTATACATCCCTCTTCGAATCAAGAGAGGTCTATCAGAGGCGTGAACTCGCTTATATGCGATGATCGTAAACACTTTAACTATAGATCATGAATTAAAGAGCTGAAGGACAAGCGGAGATAGATTATCTATCTGATAATAATCCACGAATTAAATCGACAAAAGAAAGAGAAAAAGAACATCGGAAGTCTAAATCTTACGATGGAATGTTCCGATTATTAAAGTCTATTCGCGGCTGTTTCCGGATGTTCTTCACCGTGGTTCTATTCGCGATATCGAAGAACACGTGCGTACGCATACGTACATATACACGTGTTTGATTTATAGAAGAATCGAGAATCACGTTGCGTGTGTTGCGATGGCTCGCGAAGGCACAACTGCTGGCGAACCGTCGCGGCTTTTTTCGCGCTCGACACTGAAATCATTTTCGTCCGCGCCTTCGCATTTATAGCGGCAAAGGCAGTCGGCCGCTCTCGAAACGTTCGACGCTTTGCTTGCGAAGTATCTTCAAAGCGCCGTCTGTTTCGAGGTTTCCCCGGAATATCTTCGCGATCAATGAACGGAGATTATTTAATAAATATTCTTCAGTTGAATTCTAGAACAATTTCATTTTATACACATCCAAATTAATTTATCGATTAAATAAGAAAGAGAGAAAGAAAGAATGGGATTATATTGAGACTAGCGCGAGAAATACGTTTCGGAGATATGTCCGGATATTCTTAACAGGATGGAAATTCGAAATCGAGTTTCACGTGAATGAGTAAAATGCATGTTGAGTTTTTCTAAAAAAAAAAATGAAATATATAGATCACCGAATTGTTCTAATTTTTCGATGATAATGACTTCTTCCCGTAGCGTTAAATCGCGAGCGCGTTTTTTGTCGGTAAAAGATACCATTATATTATTCATTCATGACAAAAGATATGCTCGAGTAAGTCCGTGAGTCTTCACGATAAAAAGTGTACTGTTAATAACAATGCGAACAAATAACTTACGTGTATAGTTGCAATCGAGATCTCGATCTTGTGCATCCCTGACCTATCTCGCGAAAGGCGCGAGAGAAGGCTGCTAAAAAATTCTAAATGACGCCAGTTTAGCCCCGGCAATGGCTCATTTTTTAAGAAAAAAATGAGCTAATAAAGATAGCGTCATTGTTGTCGGGACGATAAATTATATGTTGCATCCTCGTACCCATATAGCGTTTCTCAGTGTTTTCTTTATGTATCGTAACAGATGTTTAGTCACTTTGTCATCAATTCTGTCTGAAACGATAAGGATATTTATAACAATAAAGGAGATGCGTTTTATAAGGATGATATCATCATGAATTATTGTTGATGAAATATGTAACGATAGTCATGTCGTAAAAATGAAACAAGACAAATACGAGATAAGGCTAATATTAGAAAAGACTCACTAATTTTTAAATGTATAAATAAAAAAAACAACTTTTTTTAATTTGCACTGTAATCAATAAAAAAAACTTTAAAATAATAGAAAAAAAAATAGAAATAAATAGCTAAAAATTGAAAGAAGACAACTTTTAAATTCACTATAATGTATCGTCCAGCATCTCGCAAGGAAATCTGCATGACGTTGTCAGTAGTCGATACAACTTCGAGATCTCTTTTTTTCAAGAGTTTATTTTTTCTGTGCGATCTTACGATCACTAGTAAGTATTCAGTAGGTGCGATTATGAGCGGCTTACATATCGATGCAAGTTTAAGCACGGTAACGATCTGCATCCATTCACGGCAGGAGGTATGTCCTCCTCCTTAACGATTGCAAAGTCCTACACTGGCAATAAAAAGTCAATGTTATATACGACAATAGGGGCAATTGCGATTACCAGTGTGCGTCCTCGACCTGCGACAATGACTGCGAAAACGTCATCTTTGTTTTCAATTCCGTGTGATCGTCGTCTTTCAGCCCTTCTCGCGAAAGCTCGATATACTTTTGTGCTAATAAAATCTCGCTTCTTTTTAAATTAATATATACAGGATGTCCCGCAACTACCGCTCCATATTTTAAAAGTAGATTCTCTGGTCAATTTAAAAACGATTTTTTCTCAGCGAAAATGTCAAGGCACTAATAGTTTTCGAGTTATAAATGATTGAAAATAAAGGGTTTTTCGCAAACTAAGCCTTATGGGAATAAAATATTAATAAAGTCACATTCTTTAGTTAATTTTAGGTAGAGTTTACTTTAATAGAATTTTAATTTAAGGCTTAGTTAGAAAGATACATCATGACAAAAATTGAGAATATGCAAAAAATAATGATCTTCTTCGACATTTTCGCTGATGAAAAATCATTTTTAAATTGGTCAGAGAATCTACCTTTAAAATATGGAGCAGTAGTTGTGGGACACCCTGTATATATATATATATATATATATATAATACTTTTTGCGATATATATATATATATATATATATATATATATATATCGCAAAAAAAATAATACTTTGATTTGCAAATTATAACTTCTTGGAGAAAATTAAATTATCTAAAAGAAGAGAATGTTGCCAAAGTTTTAAAAATAAAAATATTGTTAAAAATTTAATTTAATTAATCTTAATTAATATATATATTAAAATGCATAATTTATACATTTATTCACCTAGATTATTATTGATCAGGAGAAAGTAATGTCTTTTATCTTTGCTCGTAGAATCACGAACAACTCTTCAATTCGATCGCGTATCTCCATTTAATTTAACACGTTAATTAATTCAATATGCCAGTATCTAACAATCTGATACATCACAAGAACTTACTTGATTAATTGGTGTCTATTTTTTTGCGCAGATTTCCTTGATGCGCCTTTACGGTTTAAATTTCTTTCGATATCACCGGCAAGAATTATACGGAATCGCAGAGGCCTTCGAAATCAATTTCCGATCCAAGGAGATCTCTCTCATGACCTGAAAATCCCTCTTATGTGAGTCTCCTTATGAAAGCTTATACGTAGAAATAGATGAGATATAAGGAAATTATAATATAAATATGTCCGCGTATATGTATATATTTGTTGCGATTTCATTGTTAATTGCGTTAAATTTTCTTACCTGTTAAATTATATAGAAAAACTACATTTATCACGATATGTTGATTAGGTGTAAATTCCTCATCATAACTCCCGCTAGAGATAAAATTAATATTCATTACCATAAAAAACATATTTTCGATTCAATTTTGTTTCGATATACTTATAATTAGAAGAGAAAAAGTAAGTGCTGTATTAGCAATTGATCTATGATGATTATATTTTTTGCAGTTATTACCTCAAAATTTATCCATCACAATTTACAATATTGCATATAGTAGTACATGCGATTGAGAATAATTTGTGGGTGGATCATTTTAATTTTTGCTTCGATAGCGACTATAATTTATAGTTACTATATTCATAAGTTTGTATAGCGTAGATCGATTCGTCAGATTAATTTTCAATCAATCTTCCGTTTGTACACGATTTGCCACGATATTTTGACACAATGAGTTGCACGTATTAATTAGCATATATAAATTTTAATTTGCATATATTAGTTTATCGTAAACACTAAATAGCATCGTGTCGTGGCGCAGCAATATAAATCAATGTTTTATGATAAGTATTGGATGACATAATCTAGATATACTATATATCATTTTCGATGATATGTGTGATTAAGATATGATGCATAAAAATACAATAAAAATTTATAATATTTAATATTATATTTAATATTCCTTCATTTTTCTCACTTCTTTAATTTTACATTATTTTTCATGTGATTCTTTTCAATTTTTTGATTTCCATTGTATTTCTCGACACAAAAGTAAATCTCAAATAAAATCGTTGCATATCGCGATTGCGAGAGATTATTAGAAAGGATTTAAGCCTCCGCGAATCAATGT
Organism: Camponotus fellah; assembly: GCA_030586385.1. Taxonomy (NCBI): domain Eukaryota; kingdom Metazoa; phylum Arthropoda; class Insecta; order Hymenoptera; family Formicidae; genus Camponotus; species Camponotus fellah. Next base: position 13,831 of record JAPIVC010000279.1, on the reverse strand, counting down.
TCCACTCGAAGGCCTCGGTCTGTTGATTTCGGCGATGATGCGAACGAACGAAAGTTTCGATCAGGAAATTCCAAGGACCTGTTTAACTCAAGAAGCAACTATCTCCGTGACAAATGACTTATGCAAATCACGAAAACCACAACCCTCATGGCTATTTCCGTTTCCGACTACGTTTCCTTCTCGTTGTCAATGAGACTTTTTCGGGTATTTCCAGATGATTGAGAAAAATTTCATGTTATAATTATACGATTCAAATTGTTGTTGTTCACGAAACATGAATATATTTTAGGATTTCGATTCTATCACGAAACATGAATATATTTTAGGATTTCGATTCTATCAATTATTCTATCAATTATTATTTTTCTTATTTTTTACTTTGACGATCTATTCATTTATGCCTAATATATTTTATTTATATTACTCGTATTATTTTCTAATACATATATCTAATTAAAACGAATATGTTTCATTATGACAGTACACCACTCCTGTTATTACGTATAATTGTAATATATTAGATTATGAGTATTGATAAATTTTCAATAATTACTCTAATTACTATAATTTACAACGCATTCGCACTTTTAATGATATAATCTACATTTTTGCAATATTTTTCAAAACCATCATATATACAGAATGTGAATAAAAACGATGAGTAATTACAAACGCATAATTAGACTGTATTAAATGGCGCGGTAATAACTGATATAAGAAAGTTCGAAAATTTATTCGAGATGCAACTTGCGATAATTCTCGTTATTGTAAATTCAGTATTACGATAGCAATCGACGTGACGTATAATTTTGACTTCCTGGTGCTGAAATATCATATATTTGAAACTGCATAAGACGAATCGCTATATCGTATTGTTACGATGTAAACATCTAGCATAAATTCATTACTAACATGCATGTCACGACGTTTGCAATGCACTCATTATCAAATGCATAATCTCGAAATATTTTGCTTCCTTCCGAAGAAAAGATTTATGATTATTAGAAGTTTAGATAATGTGCTTATTTTATTGGAATAAATTAAAAGACCGCGCAGATATATGACATAATAATGAAATACATGTACGATTTGATTATTTAATGATCGCAAAATTATATCAATTAAAAAATTATATCAATAATGATCGCAAAATTATATCAATTAAAAAATTATATCAATATCAATTCGCGTATCGACGTAATTAAGATAATCGAAGATTAAGATAATTTTTAATATCTATATCATTTTTAAATTAATTACGGTGTAAGTCGCACGAAAATAAATAATGAATGAATAACGATGAGAAAATAATTGTACGATGCCGAAATTAAGTCATTTTTACAATGTTGCAATTGCGTAAAAAATGAATAAATTGGTAGAAAAATTTTATCTCGTACATATACATACGATCATGACATGGAGTTCTATGGAAATGTTTCTATCATACGAAAGAAATACTCGTAGAAGTTTCGCGAACATTTGCATGGAAATTTCAATTAAAGGTAAAACGACTCGATCGCGATGATTCATTGTACGTATTGTTATGTAATGTATAGTATAATAACGGAGTTTACGTAGTCGGGTGATAAGATACATAACGTCTCGCATAATTGCTTCTGAATATCTCTCGCGCAACTGTTGCTAATCCTCGCGTGCAATTTATTTAAGATGGAGTTTTAATTGCAAGAAGCCAAGAGACGCTATTATCTTATAAGATATAATTTCCCATAATGAAAGGTTTTTGGAAATTTCTCGCAACGCGGTGTTTATGACCGCGTGATTGTGTGTAATGACATTATAATTATTTGTTATGATTGTTACGACATCGCTATTCACACGTATACTATAGATAACAAGTTTATTGTACTCGCGAAGAAAAAATTGGTATATCAAATCCCCTATATATTTCAATGCGACGAAGATAATTATTTTATTTCTTTAAGATCGCAGTTTTTTTAAATTATTTTCGTATATTATACATTATTTTCTATTTAACGGAACCGTCAAAGTCAAATACATTAAAGCATCAAAGCGATAAAAACAACAATCTTTCATGCAATAGGATGGCGTTGTTTGTAATTGCCTCCCTGTATAATTATGAAAATATTCCATTACGATTTGTAGCGAAAATATATGGCCACTAAACTTTAATTATTTTATCAATCTCTTATATATCTGGATCGATTCATTGCGCAATTGTATGAAGATTTTAAAATAAAAAGAACTACACGTGTGCATCATGATATATATCTAAAATCTTATGTAATTTTTTTATATAATTTTTAACATCTGCATAATTCAGCGTCAACTGTGATGTTTATTAACACATTTCTCTGTCGCTGACGTGATAAACACTTTTGAATGATATATTTAAAGATAAATTTTTAATTACTGCTATACCGCTGCTCTTCCGCTATTTTTTGACGTAAATAAACAATTTCAAATGTAAAATAAATTCTAATCTTAATACAATACGCGAAGAATAAGGGAAGTGACAAATAACGTATGAGATTCATAATATATTATTCATCATTTCCTTTTTTCTTTGAATTGTATTATTTAAGAGTATTTACTACATCAAATGATGACGGAAAAGGTGTGATCATTACGATTGGCGTTAAATTACACAAATGTCAAATTGCACGAAAATTATTATGTGCTGCGTTATTATCTGACAAATTATACAAAGATTTACAGATTGCATGCATATTTAATAGGAAATAACAAAATCGCATGCTAAATTGTAAGTGAATTTTGTATGCGTTATGCTGTTTGCGTGCTTGACGAGGCGATTTGTATATGTATGCGAAGTACGAGATACATATTATGCAAGATACGCAAGGCAACCTTGACAATGACCACTGCTGCTGAGTTACGTTAGTACCATCGACAATCTCTGTACGTGTTGTTAATGCGCCGACCAGATAATTATACTAACGCAATAAGAGTGTAAGAGACGAGCACCCATGTCTTTCTCGGGAAAAAAATAAATATTTTTCCATTCTTATGCAATGTGCTTATGATAATATAACTGCAAAACGTAAATTCGTGCGTATTCTCCGTGTGGATTCTTCGACCAAGTAATAAAATCGATTTTTCCTCAATGATTTTTGTCATTCAACACTATTCTTTTTTCTTCACTATTTTTTTCCAATAGTTGTTAACAAATTTTTAAGTACTTAAGTATCAAATTAAAATTTTTGTATATAAATTTTTGTAAAACTTGGACGTGAAATTAGTAGGAAAAAATATATATGATTCTATTATTTATTTTCTGCAAACATTTAGGGAAACGTATGCGCTTTCATGAAGAAAAATCGATTCCCCGAATCAAAAAACTTTATCGCTCACTTTCCACATTATATCGATAAAATCTTCCAATGCAATAATAAGATTTCAATATGAGAATGATTATAATGCTGTGCGCATTTTACATCCCGTTAAAAAAGAATATTATACATTATCACTCGATTGAAATCGAAAGCATTTTATTAAGTGGAAAAAAATAAGTTGTGAAGATGTTAAGAAAATAAAAAGAAGTAGAAAGAAATGTTCGGAATATTTAGTGATCCGTAGAGAAAGAAAGAAATAAGAATGAAAAAAACAATTGATACAGAATTTTGTTAAAAAAAGTTGTTGACCTTCTTGATTCCAAGCCATGGCCAAGGTTTTCGATTAATGAATTTGAGAATAACCGGATTATCGGGATAATTATCGAGACGCATTTGTTTCTTACAGTGTACTTTAATTTAATAACGCGATCGATCGATCCTATATTTCTTGTAGTGTCTCGGAAGATTTAGTTTATTTCAAACGAAATGCAATGAGATAATTAAAGTAAGGACTTGAGAATGATGTCATTTCTTTTTTAAAATCAGAATGTTTCTTTCATTGATTTTATATGTAACGTTTTTCTTAAAAAGCTAAAAAGATTGTACTAAAAAAATTATTTGAATAAAAGAATAGATAGAATAGATAGAATTATTTTGATAAAATAACAGATTATAAAATTTTATAATATAAATATAATAAATCGTAAAACTCTAATAAAATAATACTACTTACTCGAGTGTTAAATTTGTTTTTTCAGATTGAAAACAAGTGAGCAAATACTGTCATTCAATTGAAAAAATAAAGCATTGAAAAAGCTATATATCTAAAGATCAGTAAGTTAGAATCGTTTTTGAAACATTGCAGCAATATGTAGTTGTGACACAGCAATATATATCTAATTGTGACATACACAGTGTGTGTATATATATATATACTGTGTATGTCACAACTAGATATATATCAACTGAGAAAACACATAACATGTATAAATTAGAAATAAAGTCAGAAATATAAATCAATACAACAAAGTTAGAAATATAAATCAACATAACAAAAGTCTAAAATGCGCATTTATAAATTAATTTTCATTAAAATCTAACTAACATGCTTAACATATTACTATTTAGCAAAAATTAAAATAGATGCTCAATATAATACATTAATATATAATCAATTGATATGTGTTAAGTATTTTAATAATTATCAAAGACGAGAATAATAAATTAATAAAATAATAGAAACATGTACTCAATATTATAAATAATACAATAATCAATTAAATATTGTATTTATGCATTGACAATGATATTGCAATGACATGCATAAGTATGCATTGAAAAAAGAAAATATATCACATTATACTTTCGTCCAAAGTTTTTAATTAATATTTTATTTTATTAACTATACTTGTACAACACGATATATTTACTGGCAGTGAACTTAACATTGTAAACACTGCAGCATTAACTGATCAAATCCTAGAATATATGTGATCTACATTTATATATATATATGTATATATATATATATATATATATATATATACATATATAGCTGATAAAGTAGTTTTTTAGCTCCCCTAATATTTTCCAATCAGAAATAATCGTTATAAATAAAATAAATTTTAGTCACGCCTATGGAGAGTTTCATCTATCGATTCTTTATAATTGTACAGATACTTAGAAGCATTGGATTCTTTAAAGTATTGACTTCTGTAATCACGTTTTTGACCCATCAAAGTATACACTTTATCTTCAAGAAACCTAACTTTTCTGACATGGTCCTGATGATACATGTAATGCAGATACTTTTCGTATTCTTCTTGTTGCGATGGAAAAAAGTAGCGTTGCAGGAATCTTTTAATAGGATGCTAAAATAAATGTGAAAAATATGTTTACGTAGTTACATAATTATCTTGATATATCTTGTGTATCAAAAACATTTAAATCTTGTAAAAAATATCATTGCCAGCATGTACATCTTACCTGAAGATATTCATATTCTTTTGGTACGTAACCCTCGGGTATTTCCTGAAGTGTAGCAGGACCAATAAAGACATTAACTAAAGTGATTGTAATCCCAACAGGAATAGCACCCAGTAAAAGGTAAAAGTGGAACCAATCTTTTGTTTTGTGCCACTGAAAGTTGCTTGGCTTTATCGTAAATATGCGTTCTTCGGACATACATCTTATTTGTTCTGAAAACATAAAGAAAGCTCAGAAATTTCTAAACTTCATTAAAGAATAGATATAATAATCCCAAAGATTAACAGAAGTCAAATAAATAAAATTCCAACAATCAATCAATAGCTACATAATCAACTAACATTATCACAAGTTACAATTTATATATAAATATGTTAATAAATTAATTAATTTGTGTATATATATATATAATTATAAAATACAGGAAAAAAAGAAAACTGTGTAAAAATTTTTAATATTTTAAATATTTCATAACTATATTTTTTATTTTCGAATGTATTCTCTTTTATTTTATGACATGATGAATTTTGTGAAAACATGTTCGAAAACACTGTGCAGTCGTTACGTAACAAAACACCAATTTTCACAAAAGCTCATCGGTAAGGTAAAAAATATTCACTTAACATATAAAATTGTAATCAATTACACATAGATCATCACCGTTTTTCAACGATGCCGTTCTAAATCCGCCGTTTTGCAGCAATTTTTGACTCGCAGAACGCAAAATGTTACTCCACGCCGCCATTTTTCTCCGATTCGAACGAACACGAATGCAATGAGATTCGAGAATTATATCAAAATAGAGTCCTTACTTGCCGACTACAGAAAAGAGTCGCAAACTATACTAGTTTTTATTGAGATAACTGGATGGCACTATAACATTTTATTATCACGATCGAATAAAATATTAATAAAAAAATTTATCTTTAGTTTCAGTTTAATGTATGGAAGAATAAATACTAATTTTTAAGATATAATTTTAATTAATATACTATTATTTAGAATATAGTAATATACTATTTAATTATAATAAAAGTTAAAGTTAATCGTATATAGAAATATATATATTATTCTATTAATTTAATTACTATTTATCAATAATAAGAATTTTCATTTTTATCAAATCATATTAATAAAATACTATCTAATTATACAAAAATACTATCTAATACTGATAATTAGAATTATTTAAAAAATAATAATTTATCAATAAATAAGTATTTAATTAATAAGAGTAATAACTTCATGTAAAAAAAGTTAATTTAAATCATAAAAAAATGTTTAAAAAATGTTAATATAAATAATATTATTTTAATAATTGTACATTTTTTGCAATTAAAATATAATTTGTTAATTTTAATAATGATTTTAATAACATAAATTTATTATATTATAAAAGAGATTCGTAAGTTTAGCAAAGCACTCTTTTCGTTGTTTAGGTAACCAATAAAAGTGTTATTATGTCGGAAATTGTTTTGTTACAAGTGTTTTAATACGTATATATCAATATGATTCACAATAGTAGACAGCGATACCTTCAATTAAGTCGGGTTAAGTGAACAATTGAACTTGAGAAGCAATTCTAATTATGAACTTGGTTCATTCTCGTGACAGAATCCAAGAAAATTGGATATTATTATTGATATAGTTTTTTTTTTCACGAGTATTTCTTTTTTCTGAAGTAGTTTTGTTTCTACATATAATTATAAGGTATAAGATATAATAACGGTTGCGCAATTATATGCGATAAAGTATAATAATGGTGCAATTACATGCACCAATTATATGACACAAGTGATGAAATGCCTTTAAAAAGGAAAAGAAACGGATCCATTGCGTTAATGCTTAATGTTAATAATAATGCCAATAAATTTTCAATGCTTTACGCTCATTCAAAGTTGACAATATCAAACGTCAATGTCAACAATTGCATCAAAGTTAAAATAATAAATTTACTCTTTCTCTTAATTAATTAAAATAAATCTTAATTAAAACTTGATACAAAAATTGCAAAATCGTATAAATCGTATAATCAAGAAGTATGCAGAATACTTCTTGATTAATAGAAATTTTGCATTCTTATGTAATAAAAAGCGTCGTTTACAGTTAAGCGTCAAGGTGTCACAAAGTTGTCCTCCATATTCATGAGTCTCAGGATTTAGCATCTCACTGTCTGCATACAGTTGATACGTATATATGATACGCTGTTTGTATACAGCTGATTCACAATCATAAGAATTTCAAGTGTGCAATACGTCGCATTGTCATACAAACACTTCCTACTCTTTTATCGATTATACGAAGTAATGGAGATTAAAGATAACGATATAGAAAGATAGCAAGGCATAATATGTTGGCATATGAATCACTAATTTTATACAGATCGATACGATCGGTATGATAACAGCGTAAATGAAATGCGTAATCATGTAATACCTTGATAAATTACCATTACCTGCTTCTTTTTCAGATAAATGTATTTTTATTATTTTATTTGTAAAACTTTGAAAACTGAGATAATGAGATTGATTAGTCTTATTATTAATTTAAATTTTTAAGAAAATTCTTTAACTTTTCAAAGTACTAATTTTTTTTATTTATTAATTTTATTTTATTAATTAATTTATTTTATTAATTTATTTATTATTTATTAATTTTATTTTTTTATTTATTAACTTTACAATATCTCTTTCTATTAAATTATACTAATAAATTAAAATTCTGCAAATAAGTAACAAAAATTATTTATGTTTAAAAATTAAAATAAATTTTAATGTAATTTTTTCAAAATTTTAATTTCAAATTTAATTACAAAGATTTAAAAAGTTAAATATTAGTATGTTTCAGCTTGCTTTATTTAAAAAAAATCTGTAATTAAGACAAAAATTGATGGTTTTACACCTCGCAAATTTTATATTTTCACAAAACAATTTTTCATCTATCGAATCTAAGCAATTAGATCATATAGATTATGAATTGCTGTTACGTTTCTTTCTCGATTTTTTCGTGCGTTAACAAAAGTGGAATTGTTTCCACTTATTATGCGAATATTGAGAAAATAACAAAAACATGGAAATAAAGCTATATAAGTCCTCTCGAAAATCTCCTTTTAAATTAATAAATAAGTATTAAAGTCACAAAACTGCTTGGATCTTCTATAACCTTTGTGACATGAAATATTTACGTTCTTTTTCTAAAAATCTCGAAATTTTGCGATAACTGCATAATACTACCACGAACTTAATACATAGACTAAAATGTTACTCATATTTTAGCAGCTAAATAATATTTTAATTTTATCTTGTTATTAAAGTTCTTTGTCTTTCCAAATAAATATAATATCACACTGTGAGACTAATGCACAGAACGAATCAGGAAGTAGGGCAAAATTGAAATCGGTCCGCGACACGATAACAGGTTCTTAGCAACCCTTAGAACGATTCCGTTGTGTGATGGACGGTGCGTGAACACACTGAGAGAATCGGAGCCGTATGTAGGGGAACGAGGCGACGAGGTTTTCAGAAGCTCAGTCGCCTACCGACCGCGGCGTCGAACAGAGAAGCGGGTTTATTTGCTGTTCGATCCCCGAATCGTCCGAGACGTCGGGTTACGTCGCGTCACGTCACAACTCTTCTTTCCGCGACAATAGCGAGAAGCGGAAGTGAGAGGAATCTCTGCATCCTTTCGGTTATTCCAGTCAAACTACTCTTACTGTCCTTCTTTGTTTTTCGTGGACATTTACGGCACCCGGCGGGAGATCGATTCTCGGAGCAGGAGGTGGCTTGGAGAGGTGAGTGCTACGCTAGATAGGAGCCGTAAAGATTTACGTGTAATAATTCGACAAATTATAGGATTTCAAAATCTCACGAGTGTCACGAATCTCTTAGGACATATTATATATAAATGTGTTATTTTTAAATTAAATATTTTAGATTTATCTATAGTATTACATTTCCAATTGATTTCATTTTTTGTTTATTTAGTATTTATATTATTATTAGTGTTATTTTATTAAACGATAGCAAGTGAATTCAGAAAGAAAAAGACTTCTTGTATCTGTTGGTTTATTTATTGTCAGGCGTTCGTGACGTATCAGGGCGTTGATCCGTTCCAGATCGATCAATCCTTCCGAGGTCTTGTAAATACTGGTAGTGTATAGAGAACAACTTGTGCCATTACAATATCCAATCAGATCGATTCTTTGAAATTTTTTGAATTTCTGAGCTCTGTACCTGAAAATTTGTTCGTCGTTAATACAATACTTTGTCGCACATAATAATAATTATATTATAAAATTTAATTATAAAATTGAATTTAGAAAAAAACTTTTTATAAATTAGAGATTAAAAAAACAAAAGAATTCTATCAGATAACGTAGGATGCCACGAGATTGATAAAGAATGTTTTGTGAATCGCCAAAAATAAAAATTAAGAATTAAATGTTATCAGATTAGTGTGATTTATCAGAAGACGAAAGGAAGTTTAATCGCATTCAATATACAATATTTATCGAGATAATGAATAGTCATAGTAAGATTTACATTTAAATCAGATGTTCATTTATATAACTGTTAATTATTATGTTTAAGTAACAACAGGAATTTTTTCTCGATAAACAATGAAAAATGCTTACGATGATAATTATTATTATTCTTCATATCTAAAACATCAATAATTTGAAACTCATCGTTAAATACATTGGTATTAATCCTTGCTGTAAATTTAAATCAAGCTACACATACAACTTCACAAACTTCATGTTATTATTGACGTTGTGCAATTGCTTTAGAGTTGCAAGAGTTGATTTTACCCCGCGAAGCAACGTATCTCCTCACGAACCTCGTAAAATGACTTTAGAATCGATTGCAGCAACACTGCTTATACCAGGTTTATACGAAGTCGAAGTTGAAGAAAGACAAACATTGATTGACTAAACTTGTCTTTTTTGCGTTTTATTATAGCAAAGAAATATTATTCACGTTGCTTGACTTTCGCTTTTCTACTAACTTTGTGTAAAATCAGAATTAATGTTATGATTAAGCTTTCTTTGTTTATCTTTCTGTGTATGTTGCAGGTAAATTTTTAATTTAGAATAATGGAATAATGTTAATTAATTTGTATCTGCTAGTTACGTATGATCGCAGTTAATATAATCTATGATAAAATTATGTAATATTGTTGCCTGTATAATTTAAAACTAAATATACTTTGCGCTCTTATACCAAGAGATTATAAGAGGCACGCTCAAAACACATAAATATGGAAAATATAGGACATAGAATAAACGTAATATTTTAAAAATACATATATGAAATATTTATATACACAAAAGAAAGGTTACTGATTAAATAAGATTGTATACTGATTAAATTAGATTGATTTGACATTTTATAATAATATCATTATTGATTTTTTAAAAAATTCTTAAAATGTCACTTTTGATGAAAGACATTTAATTTAAAATTGCTTTCATAAGTATCCATGGCTTGGAAGGCTTTTTAAATCGCGAAGGGAAATTCTACATTAACATGTTAATATTTCTCGAGAAAACTAACTTAATTTTCTCATATTTTTATATCAATAAATTGTAACAAAATTGTAAACTCATTGCAAACAGTTTTCCTTGTATCGTAATGTGCATAACATTTGCCTAATATATCGCTTATTCTATTTCTTTCTCTTTTGTGTTACAAATGTCGATGAGAAAAAATCGCAATGTAAAAAGACCACCGATGGCTCTTTCGTGCCAAACTATCTTATCGCGAATGAACTTTTCGTTTATCAATACGCAAAGACTATATCTCCAATGTCCAATTTAATAAGTCCAATTTAAAAGTAAATATTTTAGTTTAATTTAATTATAATTTAATTAAATCATCATTATATTTTAATTTAATTTAATTTAAATCATTTAAATCATAGTTTTAAATCATAGTTTTAAAGACAAATTTTATTAATCGTAAAACTACAACTGCACTTCTTTTTTGCCTGTTTCTACGTTTTATATTCGTGAGCAACTGTATTTTTCATGCTAATTCTAGCATCATTGATTCAATGATTCAATGACGATTTCTCGGTTCCTTGATGCTCACGGGTCATTGGGGAAGTCATGCGGGATGAAAGTCAAGTAAAACGCGCGCGCATGCGAGTAATTTAGATGAAATCGCCGGTTGCGACGAAGACAAGCTCGATTCTTCTGGAACCTCTGGTGATTGTTAGCCACCAATCAGATCCGAAGAAACATTTGATAGCAATCTACGCTCACGCAATCACGTAGTTTACTTGACATGTGTTGCAAGATTTCTCGTGAATAAATATATACAAAGATTGGATGGAGAAAATCGACGATTAACGTTAATCATAAGAAATTCTATATAAAAACTTTCTTTATTATTTTATTTATCTTTATTTTAAAAAATTAATAATAATTGAGAAGAAGAAGTAGTAAAGAGAATGCACGGAAGACAAAAACAATTCTGTCGAAAAATTCATGACAAATATGCATCGCATTGTTTTGATCATGAAGCGCAAGGAGAAAAATCGGTTACGCGTCTGAAAAAAGACAGAAAAAATTATGCACGCAATATACTAACCACTGCGCTCTGACCGAGATATTAGATAGTTTTATTGGAAATGTCTATATACATAAAGAACGGATATGAGGCAACCGTGGTTAGTCCACGGTCTAAATCGTTACTTAGTACCTGATCTATTTACAAATAATTAATATTCGATGGAGATGATGTTAAGTCAAAGAAAAAAAAATTTTATGTGATATTATATATATATTTTGTGTAATATTATATAACAGAGAATTTTAGAAATGATGAATTTTATAAATATTCAAAAAATTAATAATTAAAAGGCAATCAAACCACAAGCGTTGATAGACTACGCAAATGTCTAAAAAGAAAATAATTTAAAAGTGTATTAAATTTCAAAAATAATAATATTTAAGCGAAAGAAGGAGTACATAATCGTTAGATATAAAAAATTAAATACAATATTAAACGCAAACGTTTCGATTCTCTCTGAATCCTTTTCAATACTTAAAGAAATGTAATAATCAAAAAATTTCAAAAGACCTAAATTCGCAACGCAATGTCAAACAAAGAATCGTCGAAAAATTGCTAGATTATAAAGATAAAAAATAGAGATTACAGGTTTTTATCTTTATAGCCTAGGAAACACTTATAGTTTGATTGCCTTTTAATTATTAATTTTTTGAGTCTTATCTATTAAAGCCATTTCTATTAAAGTAATTTTTCCTTTTTAATAATTAAATATTATATAACAATATTAAATTGATATAATAATAATTTAAGTGGAATTAATTTCAGGCTATAAAATGTTGGCTAGCCAGGACAATATCCAACAGAGTTGATGAAGGCCTTTTCCTAGAGAGACATCTAATTGACTAATAAAAGGAGAAGAGAAGAAACATATTGCTTGTCAATAGCGGTTCAAGCGTGAAGCGAGAAACACAATGGATCCTTATTCATTAAGGTGAACATTATCGATCAACTTACATCAAAGAAATCGCAAAGATTTATGATTATATAATGATATGATGTTGCTTTTCGTGTTTTTGATAGAGTTAAAATGAAAGAGAATATGAAAAAATACCATGAAACAAATTATTTCAAGTTATTTTAAATCATTCTCAATTTATCTAATTTTAATGTGAATATATTTAGAAGAAAAATAAATAAAATCGGATTAATGAATCAAATAAAGTTTCTGCTTCAATGATAAATTAGATTTGTTTAATTTCAATTATATGCAGGAATAATTTTTCACGTTTTATAATGTAATTAGAGGAAGATGAAAGATTTTTTTTATCTAAGATACGTAAATATTCATTAAATAAGCACACCACTAAAAAATGAACCATCAAATCTTCGAACATATTTTATATAGAATTTTTTCTTGCTTTTTATCGATCCTTTCCTACTTGTAATATGAAACACATGATGAAGGCTAACTAAAGACTAGTCTATTGATTCTTTTTTTTATTTAGATATTTTTTTGGTTAAGCCTCGAGAAATTTTAATTTTGTCTTACAATTAGTTCAGCGCACAATTTAAAAACATTTTTAAAGATAGATATTATTTAAAATTTCTTTGAAAGTTATTTTTCAATAGAAAACTTTTGTTTCAGTATTTAGCATAAATATATGAATTTTGATATCTCCCAGTAATCTCTAAGAATTATGTAATTATCAAAGAATGATTCTCTCAGCCGAAATAAAACATAATAGACATTTTAAAAATACGACGAGCGATTCGACGCTTGTTGCTATTTTAACAGGAAGACTTACTCGAGGAACCAGTTTGGCTGACGTAAAGTTGAATTATCTTTGGTTTGGCAGAGATGATGTTACTAATTATATTTCGCAAATCTATCGTGTTCTTTACAAATGTATAAGCACACAATTATTCGAGATATGTTACTTTAAAATTATAAATTATTAATAATTAAAATTCCTATGAGAAATTACATTGTATAGTATA